>SJYC01058406.1:0-18365 GCA_006408675.1 Madoqua kirkii | reverse complement strand
TTCCCATCTGGTATGGGGGTAGGTACACACCAAGCCTACTAACTCTGCCTGGGCTTCTAAGATCAGACCGGGGAGGCCTCAGTGCCTCCCCTTCTTCAGGAGAACGGAAAGACGCCTGTGGCCTACATAGGTGGTGATTGGTATTCCACATAAACCAGTCATTCAGCCTTTTTTTCTACACTAATTTTCCTACTACACTATCTGCTTCTAATCTCTCTCTATATCTGTAATTAAATGTTTTTTCCTAGGACGCCTACTCCATCTCCACCTTCTAATTACTCTGGATCCACCGGGGCTGGACCCCGGCAAATAAATAGGCCAATTAATTTTTAAAGTTTAGTTTATCACCAAAACACTAAGAAAATCTCAAGCCAAAATAGGTTACTAGTGAATTCTACTGGGCAATTAAAGAACGAACAAATTTCTTGGTGGTTCAGTGGTTAGGATCCAGTGCTCTCATTGCCAAAAGCCTGGGTTCAATCCCTGGTCAGGGAACTAAGATTCCACAAGCTGCCTGGCATAGCCAAAACAAACAAACAAACAAAAAAGAAATAATACCGATCCTCCATAAAACTTTTATAAAATTAGAAAAAAATTCCAACTCATTCTATGAGAACCTAATACCAGAATCAGTCAGAGACATCTCCTTTGAACACGGATGTCAAAGTTCTCAAGAAAATAATAGCAAATCAAATTCAGCAAATATGATTATATACTCTGACCAATTAGACTATGTCCCATGAGTGTAATGTTGGTTTAGCATCTGAAAAGTTAATCAGTGTAATACACTATGTTAACACTATACCAAAGACAAACAACAGAATCTAATAAATTCTGAAAAAGCATTGGGAAAATTGATCCTTCTTTTATGATAAACACTCTCAACCTATGAAGGACAGAGGGGAATTTGAACCTAAAAAGGGGCATCCATAATACTAAAAACAAAAAAGAAAACCCAAAATACAGTTCACATTATACTTAGCTGTAGCAGACTGAATGCTTTCCATCAAAGATCACGAACAAGAGAGAAATTTATATTCTCACCACTCTTTTCCTACAATATACAGAAGATTCTACCACTAATGACTAAGAAAGATAAATAAGGATCAGAAAGGAAGAAGTAAAATTCTATGCAGATGACATGATTTTGTTTATAGAAAATCCTAAGGAACCCATTAAATTGCTATTGGAACTGAAAAACAAGTTCAGCAAAGTTGCCGGGGGAAATACTCAATAGTATTTCTACATACTTTCAACTGACTATCCAAAAATGAATTAAAAATTTATTTACAATAGCATCAAAATATTAAAATATTTAGGAATTTAAGTAAAATATTTGTATACTTAAAAAAAAACAATTATCAAAAGTCTTAACAAGGACCTATGTATGTTGAAAGACATCCTATGCTTATGACTCAAAAGGTATAATTTTGTTAAGCTGGCAATACTCTCCAAATTGACTTTCAGATTAAAAATATTTACTGCCATTTTTTAAACAGATAATGTCTAGCTGATACTAAAGCTTATATGAAAATGCAAGGGAGCTCAAATAGACAAAACAATCTTGCAGATAAATAAGAAAGTGGATGATTCACATATTCCAATTCCAAAATTGGCTACAGAGGTACAGTTATCAAGACAGTGCATTACTGGCATATGTATAGACACTCAGGTCAATGAGGGCTTCCCTGGTAGCTCAGCTGGTAAAGAATCCACCTGCAATGCGGGAGACCCTGGTTCAATTCCTGGGTCAGGAAAACCCCCTGGAGATGGGACAGGATACTCACTCTAGTATTCTTGGGCTTCCATGGTGGCTCAGATGGTAAAGAATCTGCCTGTAATACAGGAGACCTGGGTTCGATCCCTGGGTTGGGAAGATTCCCTGGAGGAGAGCATAGCAATCCACTCCAGTACTCTTGCCTGGAGAATCTCCATGGACAGAGGAGCCTGGGGACTACAGTCCATGGGGTCAAAACAGTCAGACACGACTGAGTGACTCAGCATAGCACAGGTCAATGAAATCATTTCAAGTGTTTGAAATAAACCCTCCCATTTATAGTCAATCAATTTTTGACAGTGATGTGAAGAATATTAATGGGGAAAGAATTGGTTTTTTTTTTTATTTTAAATAGTGTTTGGACAACTTAATATGTGCATGCAAAGTATAAAACTGGACACATCGTAGACCATACACATCTCAAAGTGTATCAAAGACCTAAATTTAAGCAAAAAAAAGTATAAAACTCTTAAGAGAAAAATACTTTTATAAATCTCTGTGATCTTAGGTTAAGCAATGGATTCTTAGATATGACACACAAAAGTAAAAAAACAAATTGGCCTTATTAAAAGTTTTTTAATTTCAAAGAACAGCAACAAGTTGAAAAGATAACCCAGAAAATCGAAGAAAATCATGTATCTGTTAAGGAGTCATGTCCAGAGTACATAAAAAATACTCCCAGCTGAGCAACTAAAAGATAAATAGAGCCAACTAAAAACTGGACAAATGGTTTTCATAAACATTTCTCCAAAGATACAAAAAGGGAAAATAAGAATACGAAAAGATGCTCAGCATCTTAGCCATTAAGAAAATGCAAATCAAAACCATGAGAAGATGCCACTTCACACCCACTAAGACTGCTATTCTCAAAAGTATAGCATTTTCCTAGATTCCATATATCTGTTTGTTAATGTACAGTATTTGTTTTCCTTTTTCTGACTTACTTCACTCTGTATGACAAACTCTAGGTCCAACTACATCTCTACAAGTGACCCAGTTTTGTTCCTTTTTATGGATGAGTCATGTTCCATTGTATACACCTAGAAAAATGGTACAGATGAACCTATTTGCAGGGCAGAAACAGACACAGACATACAGAAGAACATGTGGACATGGGGAGGGAGGAGGAGAGAGTGAGATGAACTGGGAGAGTAGCACTGACTTATACACAACATGATGTGTAAAATCGATAGCTAGTGAGAGGTTGTATAGCATAGGAAGCTCAGTTCGGTGCTCTGTGATAACCTAGAGGTGTGGAATGAGAGGGAGGCTCATGAGTGAGGGGATATATGTATACATGATTTATAGCTCATTCACTTCACTGTATAGCAGAAACACACATTGTAAAGCTGTTCTATTCCAAGAATAAAATTATTTGATTGATAATTGGTTAATTTTAAAAAACATAGAAAGAACTGAGAAAGTTGTAGAGAAATAGGAACCTCCATCTATTGCTGGCTGGTATGTCATTGGTACAGCCACTTTGGAAAACTGGCAATTTCTCCAAGAGTTAAACTCAAGTTGTCATATAGCCCACCAATCCCACTCTTTGGTATATACCCAAGAAAAATAAAAATTTATGTCCACACTAAAACTTATAAATGTTCAAAGCAGCATCATCTGTAATATTCAATATGTAGAAGTAACCCAAATGTCCATCAACTGATGAATAGATGAACAAATGTAGTACATCCATACAATGGAACACTGTTCACCAGTAAAACCGTATAAAGTAATGGCATGTTATAGCATAACATGAATCTTGAAAACATGCTAGGTTAAAGGAGCACCAAAGACCACATATAGTAGGAAACGCTCATACTAGGCAAATATATAGAGGTAGAAAATAGATTAGTAGCTATCAGAGGGTGGTGGGGAGAAAGGAATGAGAATGAACTGCTAAGGGGTGGTTTGAGGATTTCATTCAGGAAGGATGAAAATGTTCTAAAATTAGTCAATGCTGATGGCTGCAAAATTATGTGAATATGCTGAAACCTCTAAATTGTACACTTAAAGGTATATTTTATGTTGTGAATACTGTATCAATAAAACTGTAATTTTTTAAAAATGTAATTGCAGGGTATGAGTGGGACATATTCTTTTTTAGCTGGCATTAGCCCCTGGCAGAAGGTATTTCAACTAACTTTAGGTACATTAGGAAGGCATTTTTTAAAGTTAACTTTTTAATTGGAGGATAATTGGTTTACAATTATGTTGGTTTCTGCCATAAGGAAGGCACTTCACTATAATATTGCCCTCAGGTGCAGGGAAATTATGACCAATCTAGATAGTATATTCAAAAGCAGAGACATTACTTTGCCAACAAAGGTCTGTCTAGTCAAGGCTATGGTTCTTCCAGTGGTCGTGTATGGATGTGAGAGTTGGACTGTGAGGAAAGCTGAGTGCTGAAGAATTGATGCTTTTGAACTGTGATGTGGGAGAAGACTCTTGAGAGTCCCTTGGACTGCAAGGAGATCCAACCAGTCCATTCTAAAGGAGATCAGTCCTGGGTGTTCTTTGGAAGGAATGATGCTAAAGCTGAAACTCCAGTACTTTGGCCACTTCATGCGAAGAGTTGACTCATTGGAAAAGACTCTGATGCTGGGAGGGATTGGGGACAGGAGGAGAAGGGGACGACAGAGGGTGAGATGGCTGGATGGCATCACTGACTCGATGGAGGTGAGTTTGAGTGAACTTCGGGAGTTGGTGATGGACAGGGAGGCCTGGCGTGCTGTAATTCATGGGGTCACAAAGAGTCAGACACGACTGAGCGACTGAACTGAAGGAGCAGTCCCCTTAACATTATGCAGAGGGGTAGAAGGTAATCCTCTCCACTAAAATCTGTGCTGAGATCCAAATTAGTGACGATGAACCCATAAAACCAAAATATGTCCACTATAATTAAAAACAATCTCCTCTAAAGAAATAATCTATATAGAGTAACTTGATTTAAAAATAGAAAGAAGTTACTTGTGTTTATTAGCAATATCTGTAACCCCAAATTCAGTGGTAACTGTTGCATGGTCAGTCTGGAATAGAGCAAATCTTGTAATTGGAGTAGTAGAAGGCCTCAAAGTTGTAGTGAAGATATGAGTTACATAAAATGTTAAATTTTATGTTACATAAATAAATGAGTTACAGAGACAATATTAAAATGAATAGATCATTAAAAAATATAGACAATGTAGAGAGAAGGGGCAAGTTGTATATTCTATTGGAACATACAATATGGATAGAATATTTTGCATTCTTTAATCTCCAGGAATGAGGAGCACCAAGAAGACAGTGGAAATTTTATTGAAGAGTGACAATTTAAGTAAAAGCTTAACTATGCACATGTTACTTTTGGCAGTGGGAGCCCCACCTTAATAATATTACATGTGCAGTGAAACCCATAATTACCAATTAAGGTCATCTCAGTTTTACTTGGAGAAAGATTTGGGGAAGAGTCTGAGAGGGAATTTTAACTCCCAAATAAAGTAAAGAAAAGAACTTGAGTAGTAGTGAATAAAATAACAAGAAGCATTTGAGGAAAAAAATAAATCTCACATAAAAATTATTTCTTTTAGTGACTTGGCTAGTATTGATAATAAATATGTTATACATACACTTTGCATTTTTCAACCCGTTGTTATGATTAGAAGGCATAATGAACATGCAAATGAGAAAAGCTTTTCTTTCTAACATGTGTGAGTAAATGTGGAATGGAAACATCCCAAGTAGTCCAATAGGTAACTTAAGGATAGCTTTCCCTGTTCCAAGCTGCTTCTAAGGGGAAAAGGGCCCACTTGGGAAGAGAGCAGAGAGCCCACCTCAGTGACAGATAAAAGTTCTAACCCTCCTTAAGATAACCTTCCCTGACTTTCACAGCTATAATATTCTATTTGCATGATCACTGTGGCTTTATCATCTTTTTTCTACCTTTCCCCACCATGCACCCACCTAGACATATATTAAGAGAGGCAGAAATCATGTTTATTTTATTCATCTCAATCTATAAGATAATTGACTGCCTAAAACAAAGGTTCAAAATAAAGTTTATATACTCAATAGGTCATAAAAGAAAATAGAGTATAACTCTGTAAACTAAAAAATGCCTAGAATTTCTTTTTCTTATATTTCTATTTTCTATTGTATTTCATTCTCCTGATTTCAAAGCTGGAATTTTATTGTTTTATTGATGTTTCAGTAAAGGGTTTGTTTTGCTAAGGAAAATCAGAAGTGGATGTGTTAATCGATTGTTATATTTAACTTTGTTTTTTGGGGGAGTTTTTGACCCTAAAAATGATAATGAATTATCTTAGGTTTTTACCCTTGAACCAGTTTTCTTCTCCTTGCTAGGGGATTTCATCTTTGTTCATTGCTCCAAAGTTCACTTTCAATGTGTAGATTCCCAAATATTTATCTCAGCCCTGACTCTGTGCTGCAGATCTGTTCATCCATCCTGCTTATCCATCCCGGATGCTCCGTCTTATTAGATGACTAGCGTGTACATGTTTAAACTTTGCTCTGGGAACTGATTCCCCTCGACTATTCACAACATCTGTAAAATAGCATTGCCTTTCTCCCAATCACGTAATTTAGAAGCCTGAAAGTGATTCTAGGTAACTTCACTTCCTACACTTTCCTTGCATACACAATTACAAAGTTTATTTGCTTCCTTCTCATTTATTGTTCTCATGGCTACCTTAGTTCAGAAGATCATTTTTACCTGGGTTGTGGCAGCAGTCTTGACTCACAGCCTGTTCTTTCAATTCACCTCCTGATCAGATGCCAGGATCACTATGCTAAAATACAGAACAGATTATGCCACTCCCATACTTAAAATGTGTCCACATTCCAAGACTCCTTAGCAAGACATACAAGGTCCTTTAAGATGTTGTCTCACCTATCCCTCTAGCATCTTCTGCCACTCACTGATACATTCTCCACTACCAAGTTAGTTCCTTCCCATATCTCTTAACCTCTGCCTCAAATACTAATATCTCACCTCTCATCTCCACTCCACAGTGTTTCCATCAATCATTGTAGCTTAACACAAAATAAGGTACATGTCCAGCTTAGTCAGCCAGTGCGGCACTATTCACTGCAGTCTCTCAGTGGTTCTTAAACACACTGCCTAGAAGGGATACACATACATCAACCCCACTTATATTACATTGATCAACTCAAGTGTATCATTCCTGTGCCGAAGTTCATAGTTGGCACAGAAGTACAGTCCTTCCATTTGCCTGAAAGCAGCCCTATATTACTAAAATTTCACCTTCACACCACACTCCTTTAACATTCAGTCTAGGCATCAATTTAATGAGAAATTTTATTATTTTTTTTAGCACATGTTTCTTAGAGAATGTACCAAACAATTGCAATTGTATGCTTTTGTCATCCTCAATGTGACTGAACTTCATGAGGATAGAAGCTATATTTATGCATTCCTAGTTGTTATGTCCAGCATAGTGTAATTATATAAATATTAAATGAGTGAGCGAGGGAATGAGTGAGCGAGGGAATGAGATTAATCGTATCTAGTCTCTGAAGATTCAATTATGTGAGTAAATCTGCCCCATTAGGGTCCTCTTTCAGAAGGGTGCTCTATTTTATCTAAAAACAAGATGACCCAAATTGAACCCAAGGCAAATTCTAATATGTCACATATTTTCTATCTGAATAAAAGTTAAAATTAAAGCTGTATATGTTCTCTCCACCCTAAGACATGATGCCCTCTGAGGCCTATGTATCTCACTCTGCATCACAATGGTAGCTCAAAAGCAGACTGATTCTGTGAACCCTAAGCTTTGTAGAAGATTGTGAAACCAATTACAATATAAATAAAAATGAAAGGCTTTGTCTAGGAGATTTATCACTGGGAAAACAGGCCAGAACTGAAGGAATTATTTTTGTTTACATCACTGGATTGCAGTGATTAGAGGTGTATGGTAATAAAGAAATCCATTATGAAACACATAAAACACACACAAAATTATTGATTCATTAAAACCATACTTCTCATGCATGCCATATATTCTATTGGGTCTCAGTCTTTAAAACCAAATAGAACCTTCCTCTTGTTTAAAGGAAACATAGATGAAACAAATGTCAGGCAAGCTCACCTAACTTGCTAGTAGCCTGTGGGGAATAAGGCTTTGAGAATCAAAGACTCATTCAAGGACCCATGAGTCTATGGCCCGAACTCACCATGGCTGTGTTTTAGGGCAGAGGTGACCTGCCATGTACTGTCTTCCTATTGAATTTCACTGTAGATTAGGTGATTTAACAGTGCTTAATTTTTAGCATGAAATGAGTTTTTCAAAGTCTGTGTCAAGTTCTGATTACTCTGAATTAGCGCAATTCATTTGTATATTCACATTCATTTGTTTTCAAGAATAATAAGTTAGCAGTCAGTAGTTAACAATTAGAGTTCTGTACCAGGCTCTGTGTATCTTATCTCAATAAATGCCTGCTTGGGTACTGCTTTAATCCTCACCTTCCAGATGGAGAGAGGAAGGCTCAGAGAGTATAAATAAATTGTGTAATGTCAAATGGTGCTGGAAACCTTTAATACTGTTCTGCCAGTTTCCCCGATATTTCCAGATGGCTTGGATAATATCTCAAAATTGAAGAATGATTTTTAATTTCCACATCATTTAAATCTCTGCTACCTCAAAGTATTAAGTTTACAGATATTATGGAGGACTCTTAGCTTTCCTAACCAATCTGTCCTTGACCTATAGTATTTGATTAGCACAGTGTTTAAGAAAAAGATTTTCAGTGCTTTGAGGTTGGGAAGGCAATCATGCTGATCTCCCACACAGCCACCCCTTATTGTCATACATCCAGTAAGCCACACATTATTATTTTAATAGCTTCCAAAGGTGTTTATCTCCTGATGCAATCAACATCATTTCGGCCCACTAGGTCTCCTTGGTTCCTCTTACATTCTTCAGTGCTCAGCTATCTTCACAGTCCAACTCTCGCATCCATACATGACCACTGGAAAAACCATAGCCTTGACTAGACGGACTTTTGTTGGTAAAGTAATGTCTCCGCTTTTCAATATGCTATCTAGGTTGGTTATAACTTTACTTCCAAGGAGTAAGCGTCAACTTAAGTCTTGTCTGATATAGTCCAGATTTTATTGGTAGGGCCCATAATCATTCCATTTTTTATATTAAAAAAAGAAAATCCCATTTACCTCAAAGTCTATTATATGGTCTCAACACATAAAAGGGCTTCCCCAGTGGCTCAGAGGTTAAAGCATCTGCCTGCAGTGCTGGAGACCTGGGTTCAATCCCTGGGTTGTGAAGATCTCCTGGAGAAGGAAATGGCAACCCACTCCAGTGTTTTTGCCTGGAGAATTCCATGGACGGAGGAGCCTGGTGAGTTACAGTACACGGGATCACAAAGAGTCGGACATGACTGAGTGACTTTACTCAATTTAACACAAATTCATTATGACTCTTTGTAGGTTACATTGTCATTTTAATAGAGAAAAAGTATTGAGAATTGAGGCAGAGAAAGTCAATCTCACAGAATGGAATTTCAGATTGTCAGGTTAGTATGAATTATTTTGGGGGGATAGGGGGATCTTTTAGTGAGCAACTCAAATCCTAACTTGTGGGTAACCATTTCTGCATAAAATTGAGCCTAGAAATGCCCATAGTACACTGCAGATCATGGTCTGTTAAAATTCCTGTTAATTGAATTATTGACATTCTTTTCACCATCTAAATTGTAAACAAATTGTACTGAATGACTTTTCTATTCATGGGAGGAATTAATGCTTTATTTTCCCTCTTTCAAAAATTTTAACCAGTTCGCAAAACAAAATGTATTTAAATAAGAAGATAGTTCAGTTCAGTCGCTCAGTCGTGTCCGACTCTTTGTGACCCCATGAATTGGAGCACGCCAGGCCTCCCTGTCCATCACCATTACCTGGAGTTCACTCAGACTTACGTCCCTCGAGTCCGTGCCATCCAGCCATCTCATCCTCTGTCGTCCCCTTCTCCTGCCCCCAATCCCTCCCAGCATCAGAGTCTTTTCCAGTGAGTCAGCTCTTCGCATGAGGTGGCCAAAGTACTGAAGTTTCAGCTTTAGCATCATTCCTTCCAAAGAAATTCCAGGGTTGATCTCCTTGCAGTTATGTTAAAACCTATTTTTATATATTTAAACTTGATAGCAGAGTTCTAAAATTTTTTTGAAAAGTTTTATCTTATAAGTCTAAATTCTATAAAATATTGCCAGAAAAAATGTAGAACATGTTTATCAGTACATGATTTCCTTTGATTTCTTTTCGTTTTGTATAAAGTAAGTGGTCACAAAACTATTTACTTCTAACTACCTTAATGGAATTTGGGGAATTTTTTATAATCTGTAAATGGTTCATCTTCCATGTTAGCACATAATTGTATCATAATGCAAACATTAGCTTTCCAGTTTTCAACTTTAAATCTTGTAGAATTTAGATCAAATTCTCTGCTTGAATTGACAGCCCTTTCCTAATCCCTTCAAATTCTGGGAACTTTATAGATTTTTTAGGGATGAATATTTATAGCCAAGACTTCCCCCCAAGTTAGTTAAGGAATTGCCTAAAATGTAATAAAATACTTTTTTGTAATTTCTTCATGTTTCTCTCAGTCACCTAGGGTGCCCAGTTTGAGAGGCATTTACATATGAAATATTTACCTTCTTTGCAATCATTTATTTAACTAAGGAAAAAGATTATCAATAATAAAAAAAAGTACATAGGCACTAAATAATATTCCTCACCTTCTTGGTCAATTTATTAAAAATGACTTTTAAAAATTCACCTGACCCAATTAGTAACAGTCAACCAGCCTAAAATTATCTCCTGATTGTTAACACAAAAAGGCTTGATTCATCAGGAGAACATAGGTTTATTAATGTGAACAGGCACTGCTAACCAAAAAGGTCTGTCGTTATTATGAAATAATAATACTGACTGGACTTAGCATACCCTGGATTTTAATGGTGAGAAAGGATGTGAAGTCAGTATCCTTTCCACTTCTCAGTTGCATCTGCCTACATTCAAAATGAAGCTGCTCATCATTAGAGGTATGATTTAAATAATTTAATGAGGTGTGAATGAGATTTCAGTGAAAATAAGAATTTCCTTCAGTCATTTATTCAGATCTTCAGTTAGTTCTTGAGTTAGTTTCACTAGTTTGTGTCTTTCTCAGAAATTGTCAGTTTCTTGGAGGCTATCTAATTTTTGGAAAACACTTGCATAGTATTTTCTTAGAATAAATTTTACTAGCATTTATGTCATCGTTTAATCTCCAAGTTTAGTAATTCAGTTCTTTTATTTATCCTGCTCAGTCAAGCTGAAAGATTTGAAAATTTATTAATCTACTTAAAGAATGGTTTTGGTTTTGTTGATTTTCTGTTGTTATTCTATTCTCTACTTCATTTGTTTCTTCCCTAATCTTTATTATTTCCTTCCACTTTCTTTGGGTTTAGTTTGTTCCTATTTTTCTAGTTCTTCAAAATAAGATTGTGTTAAAATTTGATACCTTTCTTTTATACACACACACACACACACACACACACACACACAGACTTGCATAAGTACAAATTTTCCTCTAGGAGTAGCTTTAGTACTTTGGTAAGTTGTGTTTTTTTCACTTAACAAAAGATATTTTCCAACGTGATTTCTTCTATTACCAATTAGCTATTAATATATGATTGTGTTGTCTAATTGGGGCATACTACTGAGTTTTCCTTCTGTTGTTGACTTCTAAGTTTATTCCATTGTGATTAGAAAACATATTTTATGATTAAATTTTTTACTGTAGATTGTTTTATGGCCTAACATATAATGTTTTTGGGGGGAGAATGTTTCATGTTCATTTGAGAAGAGTATGTAGTCTGCCATTGCTGGGTAGAGTGTCCTAGAGATTTCTATTAGGTCTAATGAATTCATAATGTGGTTCAAGTTTGTTACTCCTTCATTGGTCTTCTGCCTACTTGTTCTATCCATTTTTGAAAATAGGATTTTGAAGTATTCAACTATTATCTTTGAACCATACCTTTCTCTTCCTAATATTGTCAGATTTTGTTTGTCTCTCTTATTAAGTGAAGATACACTTATAGTTGTTGATCTTCTTGGCATACAGTCTCTTAAAAATCATTATAAAATGTCATTTGTCTCTAGTAGCAGTTTGCTTTAACTGTTATGTCTAGTATTAGTATATTCTAATATTCTAATATATATTCTTATATACTATTAGTATAGCTACTCTAGTTCTCCTTTGGTTATTGTTGCATGGTATATATTTTTTCCATCTTTTACTCAATTTACTGAATACAAAATGTGTCACTGATGGGTTGCACTTAGTTGGAGTATGTTTTTCTCTTTGTATACTTTTAAAATGTCTGCCTTTTGATTAGAATGTGTTATCCATTATGTTTAATTACTAATGGAAAATTTATTGCTGCCTTTTTATTGTTTTTTTTTAAAGTTACTGTTTTTTTAGTGTCTGTCCTGGAAATTAAAGGTAACTATTAAAGGATTCTAGTTTGGATTAACACAAAGTAAATTCTGCTGCTACTGCTGCTAAGTCACTTCAGTAGTGTCCAACTATGTGCGACCCCATAGATGGCAGCCTACCAGGCTCCCCCATCCCTGAGATTCTCCAGGCAAAAACACTGGAGTAGGTTGCCATTCCCTTCTCCAATGCATGAAAGTGAAAAGTGAAAGTGAAGTCGCTTAGTCGTGTCCGACTCTTAGCGACCCCATGGACTGCAGCCTACCAGGCTCCTCCATCCATGGAATTTTCCAGGCAAGAGTACTGGCATGGGTTGCCACTGCCTTCTCAAGGATTCTCGTTTGGATTAGTACAAAATAAATTCTAATAGTATATAAAAACTTTGCTCCACATGGCTTCTGTTTCTTGGTGCAAAGTATGCCTTTGTGTAATATAATCTTATAAATATAATTTTAATACTATTACTCTATGCCCTGTGCCATTATGTTTTAGATCAGATAGAAGTAAAAAAGAATTAAAAACACGAATACATTTATACTGCTCTTTATATTTACTTATGCAGTTACCTTTCCCAGATTCTTTATTTCACTGTGTGGATTCAGGTTACTGTCTAGTGTCCTTTCATTTCAGAGCAAAGGTCTTCACTTTGTATCTTTTATGTGGTGCCTATTCTAGTAATGGAATCTATTTTTTTTTTTAAATTGGTTTCAGAATTCTTAAATTTTCCTGCATTGTGTAAACATAGTTTTACTTTATATAGAGCTCTTCATTGATTGTATTTTTCTTACAAAACTTTTTTTTTTTAGATGTTCTAGTATGCTCCTCCTTGGAGAAGGAGATGGCAACACTCAGCAGCAGCAGTATGCTCCTCCAGTGCCTTCTGAGCTCTATGGTTTCTGATGAGGAATTAGCTGTTGATCTTATTGAGTATCCTTATATGTGATACATCACTTTTACCTTCTTTCAAAATCCTCTTTCTCTTTTTCTTTAAGTAGTTGATTTTGCTGCAGCCAGATGTAGATTTTTTTTTTGAGTTTATCTTACTTGAAGTATTTTGAGCTCCTGGTATGTGTAGATTAATAATTTATATCAAATTTGCAAAGTTTGGGACTGTCATTTGAGGAATTAGCTGTTGATCTTATTGAGTATCCTTATATGTGATACATCACTTTTACCTTCTTTCAAAATCCTCTTTCTCTTTTTCTTTAAGTAGTTGATTTTGCTGCAGCCAGATGTAGATTTTTTTTTTTTTGAGTTTATCTTACTTGAAGTATTTTGAGCTCCTGGTATGTGCAGATTAATAATTTATATCAAATTTGCAAAGTTTGGGACTTTCTTCAAATAGGCTTCCTGCTCTTTTTGTTGTTGTTGTTCCTCTCCTCTTCTTCTGGAATTCCTGGTATGCATATGTTGGTATGTTAGATGGTGTCACACAAGTCTTTGAAGCTCTACTAATTTTTCTTTATTCTGTTTTCTTTCTGTGCTGATTTGGTGATGTTGATTGACTTATTCATGTTTTTCAGTTTCTTCTGCTGATGCTAAAATCTTTTAAGTCTTTCTAGTGAATTTTTCATTTTCAGTGCTTTAATAACCATTAAAAATAATTTAGTTCATATTTTCCATTTGGTAAAATATTATTATCATCCTTAACTTTAGCTATTTATTTATGATTCTGTTAGTTTCTTGAACATATTTATAAAAGCTTATGTGGAGTTTTTTCTCTGGTGTTCAAAATTTAGACTTCCTCAAGGACAGATTTTATTGACCTATTTTTGTTTTCTCTGTATATGTGCCATACTTTCTTCATTGTTTATTTCTTAACTTTTTATTGAGAACTGGACTTTTAAAATAATATGGAAACTACTCTCTCCACTACATAACTCGCCAGCACTATGGCTTGCTGTTGCTTTTTGTTGTTACTGCTGGTTTATTTAGTGAGTTTCAGTAAGTAACTGTAAAGTCTGATTCTTGGTCTTATGTGGCCATTAAGGTCTCTGATTAGGAAGCTCTATGGCTAGCTACTTATTAGACAAATTCATTTAGATCTCGAGTCAATATGCCTGTCACTGTTTGCCAATGAGCTCTGTGTGTGTGTGATCACACATTCAGTGTGTGTGTGATCACACATTCAGTGTGCCAGCAGTTCAGAACTATGCCTTATCTTTACTCTCTGCATATGCAGAGCTCAAGGTCAACAAAAGCTAATATATTAGGATTGTAATTGGTCTTTCCTGGGCACATGCTACACTGTACACATGTGTGGAGTTCATCCCCAGGGACATGTTAGAGAGTTCCAAAGTCACTTATAGGCATCTCATTCCTCAGACTTCTCTTTCTTTTATTTTTGGCAGGGGGGAGGGGGCACTATTTTGGCCAATCTCTCTTTTTTTTTTCTTTTTCTTTAAGTCTGTTCATTATAAATGGGTGTAAGTCAGGTAAAGCCCATAGATGAGATACCTATGCAAGCTATGGGAAGGAAGCAAGAATCTTCCATGCCTTTTCCAGGAACTCTGCTCTCTCTACATCTCCAAGTGTTTCAACATGGACATCTTTTCAACCCAGTCCTTTGGGGTTTTGATGGAGCCTTCACTATAAAGACACCATTGATTAAATCAATGGCCATTATCATTGGACCTCAACCACCAGCCCCCCTCCACTCTACAGAGTTTGGGAACTGGGGACTGGAACTTCCAACCTTTTAATCACTTTGTTGCTTCTCCTGGTGACAATGCACATTCTAGATGTTTTCCAAGGGTTATCTCATTAACAGAACAAAAGACACCTTGAAGACCCTCCTCACTAAGGGTTTTAGGAGCTCACTCCTGAAACTGGGATGAAGACCAACTATATACATTTCTCTGTATATGTGTGTGTGTGTGTGTGTGTGTGTGTGGTTTTTTGTTGGTTTTTAATTTTTATTGGAGTACAGTTACTTTACATTGTGCTAGTTTTTACTGTCTAGCAAAGCAGACCAGCTCTGTTGTTTAGTCGCTAAGTAGTATTGGCTCTTTCAACCCCATGGACTGCAGCATGCCAGGCTTCCCTGTTCTACACCATCTCCTGGAATTTGCTTAAACTCATGTCCATGGAGCCAGTGATGGCATCCAAGCATCTCATCTGTTGCCCCATTCTCCTCCTGCCTTCCAACTTTCCCAGCGTCTTTTCCAGTGAGTTGGCTCTCCACATCAGGAGCTTCAGCTTCAGCACCAGTCCTGCCGGTGAATATGCTGGCTTGATTGTTTTTTTGATTGACTGGTTTGATCTCCTTGCTGACCAAGGGACTCTCAAAAGTCTTCTCTAGCACCACAGTTCAAAACATCAGTTCTTCAGTGCTCAGCCTTCTTTATGGTCCAACTCTCACATCCATACATAACTACTGAAAAAACTATAGCTTTGACTATACAGAGCTTTGGAGGCAAAGTGATGTCTCTGCTTTTAAATATGCTGTCTAGTTTTGTTACAACTTCTCTTTCAAGGAATAAGTGTCTTCTTTTCATGGCTGAAGTCACTGTCCACAGTGATTTTGGAGCCCAAGAAAATAAAATCTCACAGTTTTTCCACGTTTTCCCCATCTATCTGCCATGAAGTGATGAGACTGGATGCCATGATTTTGGTTTTCAGAGTATTGACTTTTAAGCCAGCATTTTTCACTCTGCCTTTTTCCATTTTATCAAGAGGCCCTCTGCTGCTGCTGTTGCTGTCACTTCAGTCATGTCCGACCCTGTGCAATCCCATAGACGGCAGCCCACTAGGTTCCTCTGTCCCTGGGATTCTCCAGGCAAGAGTACTGGAGTGGGTTGCCATTGCCTTCTCCAAGAGGCCCTATAGTTCCTCTTTACTTTCTACTAATAGAGTGGTATCATCAGCATATCTGAGGTTGTTGATATTTCTCCTGGCATATCTTGATTCCAGCTTGTGAATTTCTAGCCCTGCTTTTTGCATGATGTACTCTGCATATAAATTTAAAAAAAAAAAAGCAGGGTGACAATATACAGCCTTGATATACTCCTTTCCCAATTTTGAGCCAGTCCGTTGTGCCATGTTCAGTTCTAAATGTTGCTTCTTTGTCCTCCATAGAGGTTTCTCAGGAGAAAGATGAGGTCTGGTATTTCCATCTCTAAGGATTTTCCACAGTTTTTTGTGATCACACAGTTTGTTGTGAGCCACCAGGGCTCCCCTTGTTGCACAGCTAATAAAGAATCTGCCTGCAATGTGGGAGACCTGGGTTCAATCCCTGGGTTGTGAAATCCCTTGGAGAAGGGAACAGTTACCCACTCCAGTATTCTGGTCTGGAAAATTCCATGGACTGTATAGTCCATGGGGTTACCGCAACTTGAACACAACTGAAGGACTTTCACATTTTCTTTTAGGATTTAAAATAGCTGAGCTGTAATTCCAGCACCTCCACTAGCTTTGTTCGTAGTAATGCTTCCTAAGGCCTGCTTTACTTCATGTTTCAGGATATCTGGCTCTAGGTGAGTGACCATACCATCATGGTTATCCAGGTCATTAAGACTTTGTACAGTTCTTCAGTGTATTCCTGCAATCTCTTCTTAATATCTTCCGCTTCTGTTAGGTTCTTGCTGTTTCTATCCTTTATTGTGCTCATCTTTGCATGAAATGTTCCCTTGGTATCTCCACTTTTTTGAAGAGATTTCTAGTCTTTCTCATTCTTTTGTTTTCCTCTGTTTCTGTGCATTGTTCACTTAAGAAGGCTTTCCTCTCTCCTTGCCGTTCTCTGGAACTCTGCATTCAGTTGGGTCCATCTTTCCCTTTCCCCTTTGCCTTTTGCTTCTCTTCTGTCCTCAGATATTCATAAGGTCTCCTCAGACAACTACTTTTCCTTCTTGCATTTCTTTTTATTTGGGATGGTTTTTGTCACCACCTCCTGTACAATGTTATGAACCTCTGCCATAGTTCTTCAGGCACTCTGTCTATCAGATCTAATCCTTTGAATTTATTTGTCACTCCCACTGTATAATCATAGGGGATTTAATTTAGGTCATACCTGAATGGCCTAGTGTTTTTCCCTACTTTCTCTGGCATAAGTCTAAATTTTGTAATAAGGAGGTCTTTTTGGATATCTTTTCCATTTAGGTCACCACAGAGCGTTGAGTAGTTTCCTTTGCTGTACAGTAGGTTCTCATTAGGTATCTCGTTTATTCACAGTATCAAGAGCCTATATGCGAATCCCAATCCCCAATTCATCCCACCCCTCCTTCCCTCTTGGTATCCATACATTTGTTCTCTGTGCGTCTGTTTTGTTCTGTTCTCTGTTTCTGCTTTGGAAATAAGGTCATCTATACCAATTTCTTGCTCCCTGGAGGAATAACTATCACAAGCCTAAACAGCATATTAAAAAGCAGAGACACTACTTTGCTGACAAAGGTCTGTATAGTTGAAGCTACAGTTTTTCCAGTAGTCACGAATAGATGTATGGATGTGAGAGTTGGACCATAAAGAAAGTTGAGCACCTAAGAACTGACACTTTTGAACTGGTTGGAGAAAACTCTTGAGAGTCCTTTGCAATTGTTGGTTGTTTATCTTATATATAGTAGTATGGGTTAGTTCATCCCAAGCTCTTGATTTATCCACCCCTTCAATGTTTCCCTTTTAGCAACCATAAGTTTGATTTTAAGTGTGAGTCTGTTTCTGTTCTGTAAATAAGTTCATTTGTTCAAGTTCAGTCACTCAGTCATGTCCGACTCTTTGCGACCCCATGAATCACAGCACGCCAGGCCTCCCTGTTCATCACCATCTCTCAGAGTTCACTCAGACTCACGTCCACGGAGTCTGTGATGCCATCCAGTCATCTCATCCTCAGTCGTCCTCTTCTCCTCCTGCCCCCAATCCCTCCCAGCATCAGAGTCTTTTCCAGTGAGTCAACTCTTCGCATGAGGTGGCCAGAGTACTGGAGTTTCAGCTTTAGCATCATTCCTTCCAAAGAAATCCCAAGATTGATCTCCTTCAGAATGGACTGGTTGGATCTCCTTGCAGTCCAAGGAACTCTCAAGAGTCTTCTCCAACACCACAGTTCAAAAGCATCAATTCTTTGGCACTCAGCCTTCTTCACAGTCCAACAC
>SJYC01058405.1:0-10009 GCA_006408675.1 Madoqua kirkii | reverse complement strand
GGCCCTATGAATTCCTTCTTCACACTGAGTGACTGAACTGAACTGGGTTGTACCTATTCCCAACAGCAAGCAGAAACGCCACTTTGAACAGAAGCCTGACCTGATTTTGTCTGCAGGCATTTATGTCTCATGCTTCTGAACGGCCAAAGCGCTTTATTTATGCCTCTCTCACTACAGCCATTACCTTTTTTTTGTATTTATTTCCATTATTAGCATTACTTTCTTCAAGCACAGTCAGTATCTGAGCATAACTGACCTTTGTATTTTTCATTGTGTTGCACAGTAAGTGCTCAATATATTACTGACTGAACAAATGCTATAATAGTAGAAAAATCACCATGACAGTAACAGTGATGATTGCTATCATTAATTCAGTAAATTTAACTGAGTAGTTTATACCATGAGAGAATCTAAAGTTTAAAAGTATAAAAATCAATTTATTTGACTCTTAATATTCTGAGTATATGTCTATCCAAAATTATCCCCAAATAATTTTTAAATGATCAATAAAGAGATAAAAATAAATTTTAAAATTCAAAGTGAATATTATTATGGCAATGTGTGCCACTTCTGTGAAAGCTCAAAACCCTAAAAAGTTATTCCCTTTTTTACATTTTGGTAAGATTTTTTTAAAAACGATATACATCTTTAAAGAAACAATCATCAATTTCTGATGCTGTTCACAAGCACAAAGCCTGAGAAGGTGAAGGGAATGCCATTAAATGCCACTGAAGCCTAGAAAAGTGTTTTCAGACCTCATTCATTTCCTCTGTCAGTAAGGAAATATTGTGTTCAGACAATAGGAAAGAAACTAGGAATAGAAATTGCTGCATTTTCTGTTTGTGTTGATCCTTCAGGTTCAAACCTTTCATTTCATGGGCTGCAGCTGTTAAGAAGAGAGCTGGATTATTCATTTCTATAATTAAAGAGATACCCAGTCATTGAAATATAATGCCCTTCTCTGTGACTGACAGCCGCTATGATTGGATGTTAGCAATGGGCCACATAGAAGATGAATTCAGGTAATCTCCAATTTTTTTCCTCCTTCTCACAAATGTTTCAAATTGACACTAATTTGATAGTCTCAAATCCCAGAGCCCCTTGGATACTGAGAAAGGAATGTAAGGAAATTCTCCTTGGTGTCAGTCAGTAACTTTCTCTTTTCTTCAGGTTACAAAAGGTGATTGACAGGAAAAGGCCTGCTCACTGCTACAAGGAAAAACGAACTTGAAACCTGGGTTGGCAGACATCTACTCAGGGTTTTTTTTGTTTGTTTTTGTTTTTTTTTTTCTAATTGCGATACCAATGATGATGAAGAATTGATGCTAAGTGTTCATGGGAAGACCATTTAACAACCATTGTCAAAGTCTGCTAGCACAAAGGAGCCCCACCCAAAATAAAGCCAGGGTTCACCTGAACACATTTTTTTTCACTCTTCCTTTATCCATTCATTTAACACCAAATTAAATATTAGAGGTAAAAATGCAAAGACCCCAACTCTAGGTCTAGGACTGCCTTAGGACTTCCTCATAAAATGTAGTTATCCCCAACACTTTACCCTTTGCACATTATAAACAAGGAAGAAGTAGATCCAAACTGAGTAAAAGAGAGTAAGCCAGAGAAAATACAATCTTCTTCAAAAGCAAAAATAGTAAAACAAGTTGCCTCTTTGCAGTATTTTAAGTGAACTATAGCTGATCCTCAAGAGGCCACATATACACACTATAAATGCCAGAGGTGAATGCCCCGAGTGGAACAGAGACGGCCCCCGGAGCAGAAGTTTTTGCAGCCTCTCTCACTGCACATTACTTTGCTCTGGTCACGTGAGTCTGCACCCAGGCCAGGTCTGGCCAGATCACATTCTGATATTGTGTTGCCTCCTAGCCCATTTATACTTCTGCCATTATCTGGAAAAAGATGCATGGTATGTTTCAGGGACTATATATATTCAATAGCAACAGAGCTAACTTTTCAACCAGAGGAACAAAGCAGAGTAAGTGTGCAGGTATTACAAATAAAAGCAGTTTTACTCAAAATAAAGCACTTTCCAAAGACAAGAAAATCATAGCAGAAAAATAAATCTATTACTATTTTTACATTCCAATCAATTCATTATCTGGTATGCACTGAAGAGGAAATCTGAGTCATACAAGTCTCTGAATATTAACTCCGTATGTTTTCAGTACTATTGGCACCCAGAAGACTTCCTAGTATTATATATAGCTGGCTTATTTCTTAAACTAATGACTATGCAAAAAATTCAGAATTCTGGGTCATCTCCCAGATATTGTTCAGAACTCAGAGGATCCAAACCAGCCCCGAAATAGATAACACTTGGGTGCTTCCAGCTCCACATCGGCTTCTAGTACCCACATTTTCAACTTGAGTGTTTTAGAAAACACAAATAAGGCTTGTTTAATTAGCAGCAAGTTTTGCAAGTTGCTAAAAACACAAACAGCTGAAACTTTGCCCTTTTCATCTTCCCCATCTTATTCAATGGTATGTTACACATTCTTTTATCACAGGGCCTTCTTTTTAAATCCTCTGAGAAGAGATGATGCACTAGGAGTTGTACCTGAGTTGCAGGTACCACCTGAATGCAATTCCTTAAGAACCTGTATGCTATTGTCTTTTATAGAAAATAGCCTGTCAAGGTTGCTAAAACTAAGAATTCAAGACAAAGAACAGACTCTTCAGTTTTCCAAAGATACAATCACCCATTCTAAGAGTAGATCATTTTAGCATAGATAAGACCAAAACTGTCAGAGAGCTGAAAGACTGTTCTTGCATCTACCAGTTACACCAGCTGGGGCACAGAGAAAATATATTTACTCATTTACTCAAGAAATATTTATTAGGCATTTACCTCATTAAGCTCTATGCTATGATTTTGGCTAAAGAAGTGCATGTACAGTTCCTGCAAGGAAATCACAGTCTGGGAGTGGTGAAGCAGAGGTAATCCTTGGTCAGATTTCTCGTTATAGGATAGAAATGCCTGCCAAAATTGGCAAAGAAAAAAGGACTTTACCTTCCACTTCACTCAAAAATAAAGATGAACACCAAAGTTTGGTTATTACACTAGTCACAGTAATTTCTATTTGCCAAGACATTACAAAACAACATAAGTAAATAGATATTGTAGTTGGTGTTGGTTGTTAAGCAGCCTGGTCACACTGGACTCTTCACAGCCCCATGGCCTACAGCACATCCGGCCTCCCAGTCCCTCACCGTCTCCCGAAGTTTGCCCAAGTTCATGTCCATTGCATCAGTGATGCAAAACAAGGACTGTAAGAAATATTAACATATAGTACACCAAAGTTCCTGTTAGAACTCCTTCTATCTAAAAACTATCCCGTTGATCTGTTCTAAGGTTGTTACTAAAAATTGTCCTCCATTCACACCTGCCTCAAATGAGATAACGCAATCATGACTAAAGATTTCACCCCAGCTAGCCTTCTGCCCCAGGGAACATATTAAGACAGGTGAAATTTCTCCACGTTCTTTTTAATTACTCACCTGGTTCTCCTTCAACACCAAAACCTTCCAAACAATGTGGAGAGCCTAAAACTGCCTATACTTTAAAATTCCTCACTAATAAGACGTAAAACAAATGATAATCGAGTTCAACAGTGTTTATGATCATTTGGAGTATATAACAAATGCATCCCCAGTAGAAAACACATTTGTGGAGTCTCCATCTCCTGGTGACCTAGAACATCATCTCCCAACTCCCCACAGAGAGCCACAGTCCTTTCCAAGATGACAACCGAAGGATGGGGACCCCTGACTCACCTCTCACAGACACACCAAATCTATAGCTACATGTAAGAAACGTCCTCTGAAAAAAATAAGAATAAAAAACCCCTAAGAGCTGGCTCCAGAAACTCCTGGGAGAAGGAAAGAAGGCCCCCATCAGAACAGGTAGAAGAAGCTGGAACACAAGCTCCAGACACACCTCGACCCCAGCTCTGTGACTCTGTCAGGAAGGAACCCCAAACCCAGAGCCTCACTCCAAGGAGCAAAGGGTTTGAGCTCCACCTCATGTACCCCCAAGCTTTTAGGACCTGCACCTGAGAGCTGAGCCCGGGAAATAACTAGTTTTGACAACACCAGAAGTTTGCAACCATGAAACACACAGGCTATATTAGAGATCTGAGAAAAGAGCTGGCAGCTCCGACTCACCTGCCCCAGGGCCCAGTACGGAAGAGGCTGTGGGGAGAAGCGTCCAGGCGTCCCATGGAAGGCACTCACTTGCTCACCTTGGAGCGTCAGCCTGAGCCGCAGGCCTGGTCTGACCCGTATTTGAGGTGGCTGGGCGCCCTCTGGGGTTGGGGTCGCAGCACCGCCTTCACCTCCTCCGCTGTGCGCCAGCCACTGGAATCCTGGCCCCCTTTTATTTAAACTGCAACATTTTTTTACCCGTTTCCCATCCTGGTGAGTATTATGTCTACATTCTCATTCTACCAAGCTCTAGAGCACCAATGTCTCTGAAAGGATTTTTTTTTTTTAAATGTAGCTGGTGCCCAGGTTTTAATTTTTAGTATCTGGGTCTCTGTGCGGCTCCCAGGTGTTGCTTGTGGTAAAGATTCCATTTGCCAATACCAGGAGACACAAGTGATGAGGATTCAAACCCTGAGTAGGAAAGAACGCCTGGGGGAGGAAACGGCAACCCACTCCAGTATTCCTGCGTGAGAAATCGCCTGGACAAGGACCCTGGTGAGCTACAGTTTGCGGCTGCCACTCAGCGGATGCCTCTTGATCACCTCGCTCAGGTAAGGGTGGCAGTTCCTGGGACCCGCCGGCCCCTGTAAAAACTGGAGAGATCGTGCTTAAAAGACTACCACCTTTAGGGCAATGCCCATATAGCTGATTGAAGATCCCTGCCCCGTCTTTCTGTGAAAGAAACCTGTTTGTTTATCCGAAAGCTAGAGCATGAATTTTCCAAAAGGTAACTGAGAGTTAGAGGACGGATTGCTGGATGACGGGGGAGCAGTGGGAGAATGGGTGAATGGGCAAAAGGGGTCAAAGCCTATGCATTTCCAGCTATCAAATAGGTAAGTCGGGGGCATGTAGAGTATAGCATGGTGACTACATGCTGTATTGCATATTTAAAAGTTGCTAAGAGAGTACATCTTAAAAGTTATCATCATAAGAAAATAGAATTTTGTTAACTATGTATAGTGATGAATATGGGCTAGATTTATTGTGATGATAATTTCACAGTACATACAAATACTGTGCTTACCTTCTACACCTGAAACTAATACAACAATTATACCTCAATTTAAAAAAAAGAACTTTAATTAGGTTTAACCCAAGGAAGAAAGTCACTTTTGATTTCAGGAATTTCTCAAAAATATCAGGTAGGCAAAAGAAAAAAAAAAGCAATAAAATCTGGTGCACTAAGTGCTATGGTTGATAATATACATGATTTGGTGAAAGGAGTCTCAAATTCCATCTTTTCAGGGAAGTCTTCCAAGAAAAGATCATTACTGGGATGAATCTTTCATGCTCAATAAAATTAGGCAGGAGAAAGAGAGAAAAAGAAAGAGAAAAAGGAAGTGGTTCAGGAGGACAAACAGCACCTACTAAGAAACAGTACACAGCAGCTGAATCTAGCTGAAGTATAAACTATAAATTGCGACTTGTGAGATGGTGGAAGACAGACAGCAGTAGAATGTACAGGACGTTAGACACAGGAGAGAGAGGTAGGACGTTCAGAAGGCAGGTAGATAGGAAGCGCGGCTGAACAAGGTCATAAGGATCCGATGAAACTTGGATATGGAACTTGACCCTTAGAAGGGTGGTAGTAGTAGTGTTATCGTTCAGTGGTGTCTTGACTCTTTGCGACCCCATGGACAGTAGTCTGCCAGGCTCCTCTGTCCATGGGATTCTCTAGGCAAGGATACTGGAGTGGGTTGCCGTTCCCTTCTCCAAACAGTAGAATGGTGACCCATTAATAATTTCCAACTTCTGGGATCTGTGATTCAGAGGGGGCACTGTGATTCCAGAATGGAGAAAGAGGTAGAGATTTGATAAGGCTAAAGACAGTAAACAGTTTTAAATTTTACTAAAGATAGGCATGGAAAGAAGCTGATAATTTTGAAAATTTTAGATGATAGGGAATGGGTAAGGTGAAAGAAAAGGTCGAATCAAGTATGTTTTCAAGAGAAATATTACTAAAGTTTGATAGTCTTGTTAGAAATTAAGTCTAAATCAAAGTGTATTTATTTCTTTTTAGAAAATATGTTCTTATTGGATCATATATTAACTTGGCTTCATTAATTTCCCAGTAGGCAAGTCTTTTAATAGGATTAAAAAACCCAAAAAAACCTTTAGCCTTATAATTAAATCTAACTGCAGAGGAAAGAATAATTATTAAAATAATTTAAATGATTGTTTAAATAATTACTTAAATAATTTAAATAATTAAAGAACAAAAAAATGAATTACTTGTTAATCATTTTGCATGTTCTTTGTAAGCTTCCCTGGTAGCTCAGACAGTAAAGGTCTGCCCACAATGCAGGAGACCTGGGTTCCATTGCTGGAGAAGGAAATGGCAACCCACTCCAGTATTCATGCCAGGAAAATCCCATGGACCAAGGAGCCTGGTAGGCTATAGTCCAAGGGGTCGCAAAGAGTCGGACATGACTGAGTGACTTCACTTTCACTTGCAATCCATACATTTGTTCTTTTTGTGTAATTTAATAGGATTATTATTAACTGCTCAAGTGTTAGTTGCTCAGTCATGTCCAACTCTTCGTGATCCCATGGACTGTAGCCCAACAAGCTCCTCTGTCTATGGAATTCTCCAGGCAAGAATACTGGAGTAGATAGCCATTTACTCCTCCAAGGGATCTTCCTGCCCCAGGGATCAAACCTGGGTCCCCTGCATTGCAGGCAGATTCTTTACCATTTATGCCACCAGGGAAGTCCTGGTGGCTACAGTTCATGGGGTCACAAAGAGTCAGACATGACTGAGTGACTAACACACACATATACATTATTAACTGCAGTTTAAAATATACCCAGTTTTCATTGTATAGTTCAATATAAACACAACCAAAATAAAAATATAGAGCATATCCATCCACTACCTCAAACTATTTTCTCTCTTTAACATCAGTCTCACCACCACCTTTAGATCCAGACAGCCATTGATCTACTTGATGCCACTATAAATTAGTTTCTACTGTTGAGGATTTCCACCTAAAATAGATCTGTGAACTCTTTGTATCAGACCTCTTACACTCAACCTGAAGTTTCTGAGATTCATCTATGTTGTTGAATATATCAGTAATCTCTTTCTTATAATAATAGTATTATATACTACTGTATAAATGTACTATAGATTATTTATCTATTCTATATTTTGGTTATTCTCAGTTTTTGAAGTTATGAATAAAACTGCTTGTATATTCGCATATAAGACTTTTAGTAGGTATGCATTTTGCTCTAGAATCGTTACAGTTATCTAGGTACATAACCATCCTTTTTTTGGGAATTAAGGCAAATACACTACTCCCTTTCAAATTTGTATATCTGTATATATTTTTTTAATTTCTCATTGCACATGTTAAGAACTCCAGCATAATGCTTAGTAGAAGTGGTGAGAGTTCTTGTCTTTTTTGCCCAGTCTTTGAAGGAAAGCATCATTATTGATTCTCAAAGATTAAGCCAGCCTTGCCTTCCTGAGATGAATCTGAATCGCATATGATGTATTATTATTTTTATATAGCTGGATTCAATACTTTTAACATTTTCATAAGAATCCTTTGTATTTATACTTACCAGTGATTATCTCAATTTTCTTTTCTTATATTTGCTTATCTGGTTTTGGTAACATAATTCTCGCCTCATAATGCCCACTTTTGAATGGATATTGGACACTTTGAATGTTACACTATGTGTCTGAATTTTGGTGCTTACTTTAAAGAGAGTTGATATTCGTTTTATCAGTAATGACTTGAAGAAACTTGAAGATCAGCTTTGTCCTATTGATGCTTTCTTCCTTTTTCCTTTCTCCTCTCCCTTCCTTCATTTCTTTGTCTTGGTCCCCGTTGTCAAAGCTCATCACCCCCTACTTATGTACAGTGTGTTTTTATTTTGCAGAAGTGGCCCGTTGTATACATCTTCTGCTTCTTTTTGTTTTTTTAATCTCTATGTTGCTAACATATATCTGTGTCTTCATGTGGATATATGGATTATTGATTGAAATACAGTTGACTTACAGTATTGTGCCAATCTTTACTGTATAGCAAAATGACTCAGTTTCATGCATGTATTATATAATTCTTTTTTAAATATACTTTTCCATTATGGTTTATCCCAGAAGATTGGATATAGTACCCTGAGCTATAGGACCTTGTTGCTTATCCATTTTAAATGTAGTAGTTTGCATCCTTCAACCCCAAATTTCCAGTCCATCCCTTTCCCTACTCCCTCCCACTTAACAACCACAAATCTGATCTCTGTCAGTGAGTCTGTTTCTGTTTCACAGATAGATTCATTTATGCCCTATTTTAGATTCCAAATATAAGTGATATCATATGGTATTCATTTTTTTCTCACTTAGTTCACTTAGATGATAATCTCTAGTTCCATCTATTAATTTATTGCTGCAAATTAATTATTTTGTTCTTTTTTATGGATAAGTAGTATTCTGTCCAATATATGTATCACATCTTTATCCATTCATCTGTTGATGGACATTTTGGTTGCTTTAGTGTCTTACCTATTGTATATAGTGGCACTATAGGGGTGCAGGTAGCTTTTGAAGTTTTGTTTGGATATATGCCCAGGAATGGGATTCTTAGATCACATAAGTGTATTTTTAGTTTTCTGAGCAAACTCCATATTGTTCTTTATAGTGGCTGCACCAACTCATATTCTCATCAAGAGTGTAGGAGGATTCCCTTTTCTCCACATCTTTTCCAGTGTTTTTTATTGGTAGACTTTTTAATGATGGCCATTCTGACTGGTGTGAAGTAGTAACATTGTAGTTTTTATTTGCCTTTCCCTAATAATTAATGATGTTGAGCATTTTTTCTTGCACTCACTGTCCATCTGCATGTCTTCTTTGAGGAAATGTCTATTTAGATCTTCTGCTTATTTTTCGATTGACTTATTTGCTTTTTTGTTGTTCTGTTATATGAGCTGTTTGTGTATTTTGGAGATTAATTCCCTGTTGGTTGCATCATTTGCAAATACGTTCTCCAAATCTGTAGGTTGTCTTTTTTTTTTTTTTATGGTTTCCTTTGCTGTGCAAAAGCTTGTAAGTTTAATTAGGGCCTACGTGTTTATTTTTGCTTTTATTTCTATTGCCTTGGAAGACTGACCTAAGAAAACATTGGTACAACTTTTTGTTCTTTTCTTCATAGTGCTTCACAGTATCACTATAGGGTACTTCTCCTAAATTGGACACCTAGCTTTTTTCCAGTTCCTTATCACCACAAACATTACTTCAAACAAGAACCTTATTTATATCCCCTTATAGACACATGAGAAAACTTCTGTTCGATATGGAAGTGGAACTTTAGGGTTATATAGCAAATATAAAAATATTCAGTTTAACAAAATCTGGGAAATATTGTTCTTCATAATCATTCACGTTACACTTGCACTAGTACAGGAGGGTTATGTCCATCTTTCTATTTTTTTATAATAAAAAGAATATATCATCACATTTTTCTTTACCTCACTCTGGAAGATATTTTCTTTGAGTAGAAAACAAGATATTTGACATTATTTTTTCACAGTATAGAGTACATAATTTAGAAACCCAGAGTAAAAAGCATTCTGTTGTACATTGATTTTTTTTGTCTAAAAGAGGCTGTCTTAGATCTAATAAGGGAGTCAAGCATGAAACTTAGACTTTACCAAGAATTTGTTCCCTGTACTGCTGCCACCTTTCAAAAGAATAGAGACTATTTAGTTTACTCCTTCTAAGCTGATAGGAGAAGGAATCACAGTTCTTTAAATGTAATAAAAAGAACCACTTGTCAAAGAA
>SJYC01058403.1:0-19070 GCA_006408675.1 Madoqua kirkii | reverse complement strand
ACAGCCTTGATGTACTCCTTTTCCTATTTGGAACCAGTCTGTTGTTTCATGTCCAGTTCTAACTTTTGCTTTCTGACCTGCATATAGGTTTCTCAAGAAGCAGGTCAGGTGGTCTGGTATTCCCATCTCTTAAAGAATTTTCCACAGTTTATTGTGATTATAGTCCATATCAAAATTTGATTGGGGATATTAATAGTATCTTTATTTGTAATAGCCAAAATCTAGAAACAACCCAAATGCCCATCAATAGATAAATGGATAAACAAAAAGACATACCCATGTAATGGAATATTTCTCAAGAATAAAAAGGAATAACCCATTCAGCAACATGTCTCATCAAAATAATTATGCTGAGTGGTAGAAGCCATAACTCTGCCCCCAAATGAAAACCTACAAAATATTATGTGATTCCATTTGTAAAAGCTTTCAATAATACACACTCATCTGTAGTAACAGAAAGCAGACTAGTCATTGCCTGAGGATGGAAGAAAGGTTTAAGCTGGAGGGAGGCACTACAAAGTGACAGAGGAAACTTTGGAGGGAAAATACATAGGGTCATTATCTAGACCGGGATCATGATTTCATTGGTCAAAACCTATCAAATTGAACTCTTTAAAGATGTGTGGTTTGTTGCATGTTAATTATACCTCAATAAAGCCTTTAACAAAGTTGGAATATTGGCAATTTCATGTATTCAGTATATACAAACACTTTATTTATTCAGAGATAAATTTTGGACTAACAGGACAGGATCTATATTTAGGGTATTGCTTTAAAGTTACTTTATTATTAAATTCCTTTAATTGCTCTACATGTATTTCTGAGTGTCTACTATGAGGAATTCTACAGTGAAAGCTTTTTACATTGTTTTCAATATTTTTCTTCATTGTTTAGGACTTCCTTTTAAAAACCTAATACAAAAAAAAAATCATTCCAGTTAATTTAGCAGTCTTATTTGCTGGGAGCCAGCCTGAGGAACACCACCCATGGCAAAGGTCATGAGGAAGGAGGCTTCGGCATATGCAAAGGCAGGATCGAGCCTCAGGAAACCCCCTGTTCCCAAGCATCTCTGGTTCCCCCAAAACCAGAGTCTACCTACTTTACTGTTTCATGCTCTCATCTACACCTCTGAATTTATGGGGGGCTGTTCCCCACCACCTCTCTCAGAGAAGGAGTAAACTTGCAACTCCAGTCAATAAAAATTCCTGGGCATGACAAGGGTGTCTCAGGTCAAATCTCTCTGCTGGCAAACTAGCTTGTGTGACAGGGTTATCCATAGTCCTGCCACTATGGACATGATTGTTTACTACCTCTCAACCATAAACAAAAGCATCTCTGGTTCCCCCAAAACCAGAGTCTACCTACTTTACTGTTTCATGCTCTCATCTACACCTCTGAATTTATGGGGGGCTGTTCCCCACCACCTCTCTCAGAGAAGGAGTAAACTTGCAACTCCAGTCAATAAAAATTCCTGGGCATGACAAGGGTGTCTCAGGTCAAATCTCTCTGCTGGCAAACTAGCTTGTGTGACAGGGTTATCCATAGTCCTGCCACTATGGACATGATTGTTTACTACCTCTCAACCATAAACAGCACAGAGTTTGGAGTATTTTGAAAATCTTATTAGCATAGGGCTTTTCTCATTGTTGAGTTTACCGTGGCGTTCTTATTGTTCTCCATTTTTCTGGCTGAATTCCAATCTGGGACGTGGATGCTCACCAAGCCTGCTAATTTTGCTCTGGCATTTAAGTTCCATGTGAGAGAGAGCCCAAGGTGGGGCACCCTCTGATATTCAAGTGCGTGCTGGTGGCCTGCTTAGCTGTGCAAGCTTCTTGTCTTAAAGCTTTATTGGTATCCCACATAAACCAAGTTATTCAGCCTCTTTTTCTCTACTAATTTTCCTACTATGATATTTCTTTCTAATCTCCCTCTATATCTTTAATTAAGCAATTAATTCCTAGGACACTGACTCCGTCCCTGCTTCGAATAACCCTGGATCCACTGGGGCTGGACCCCTACAAGTGGCGCCCCACACTTATTGATTATAAAATTGTCAATTTAAGAAATGAATAAATAAAATAATTAAAATAATAGCCTTGTAAAGACCAGCTTTTCTTCTACTCTGTCAATATTCTCAGTACTGCCTTTCTTGACTCACTGCTATACAAGGTTTTGAAACATGTATTTCTATGACAGTGTAGCTACTTAAGACAATATTTGTGAAATGCCATATGCAACTAAAGTGAAAGTAATCAAGCCAGATCATTTTGTCCTCTGGATTAAGAAAAACATGTAACACAGTCAGATGACTTGAGGCTTAGTGCCATTAAACATACCATTTATATTTTAAAGTATTTTTAGAAATGCATTTATATTTGAAAACTTACTCTTCAACCAAATTATTGTCAACAATGAAATGATACAACAACAATGAAAGAAACAGGGAGTTGTCTAAACTGTTCTCTGTAGTTTCAGAAAATTTTATCAACTCAACATGAATCTGCATTTTCACAGATCCTTAGGAAAGACTTTTATAAGCTTTTGTGCATGCGTGCTAAGTCACTTCAGTCGTGTCTGATTCTGACACTATGGACTGCAGCCTCCCAGGCTCCTCTCTCCATGGGATTCTCCAGGCAAGGATGCTGGAGTGGGTTGCTGGGCCTTCCTCCAGGGGATCTTCTTGCCTAGGTATTGAACTTGCATCTCCTTATGTCTCCTGCATGGCAGGTGGGTTCTTTACGACTAGTGCCAGCTAGGAAGCCCTCATAAGCCTTTGTGGTGTGCTTAGTCTCTCAGCTGTAAGCCTTTACATGCTGGTAAAATCACTTAAGGAAACATATTCAAGTTACCCTAATATAAGTCAGCAATTACAGCTGACTAAACTTGATATCAGTCACTTTAGAATGAAGTTATTAATCAGAACACTTATAAATATTAGAAAAAAAGTGATGCTTATTTGGCAGCCATCATGTTTCCATTAAACTAGTCAATACAAGCTAGCTTCATTTCTGTCCCTAAAGTGTCTCCCCAGGCTTTCCTGGTGGCCCAGTTGGTAAAGAGTTTACCTGCAGTACAGGAGACTGCTTGCAGTGCAGGAGACCAGGTTATTATCCCTGGGTCAGGAAGACCCTCTGGAAAAGGAAATGGCAACCCACTCCAATATTCTTGCCTGGGAACTCCCACGGACAGAGGAGCTTGGTGGGCTATAGTCTCTGGGGTCACAAGAGTCAGACACAACTTAGCAACTAAGCCACCACCCACAAAATTGTCTGCCCAACTTAGAGTGATTCACAGAATGCAGAGAGAATATGTGGATTTTAGTAAGGTTATTTTCAATATTTTTTACTCCATCCTTGAATATAAGATGGAACAATGAAGAATTAGTGAAGGAAGGTATGAGTATACTGAAGAAATAGGACTCATGTGATGAAAACAGAAAGGATCTTTATTTTTACCTTTCAGGTGTCCTTTAAACTTACCTAGAGATGGGCAGACATATCCATAAGGCATCCACAAGGAACTGGCTCCAGGACAGCAACACTTTCCTTCAGTTCAGTTTAGTTCGGTTGCTCAGTCATGTCCAGCTCTTTGTGACCCCATCGACTGTGGCATGCCAGGCTTCCCTGTCCATCAGTAACTCCCAGAGGTTACTCAAACTTATGTCTATCGAGTCAGTGATGCCATCCAATCATTTCATCCTCTGTCTTCCCCTTCTGCTCCTGCAACCAATCTTTCCCAGCATTAGGGTCTTTCCCAATGAGTCAGTTCTTCGCCTCACCTGGCCAAAGTATTAGTGTGTCAGCTTCAGCATCAGCCCTTCAAATGAACATTCAGGACTGATTTCCTGTAGGATGGACTGGTTGGATCTCCTTGCAGTTCAAGGGATTCTCAAGAGTCTTCTCCAACACCACAGTTCAAAAGCATCAATTCTTTGACAATCAACTTTCTTTGTAGACCAACTCTCACATCCATACATGACTACTGGAAAAACTATAGCTTTGACTAGACAGACCTTTGTTGGCAAAGTAATGTCTCTGCTTTTTAATATGCTGTCTAGATTTGTTGTAGCTTTTCTTCCAAGGAGCAAGCATCTTTTAATTCCATGGCTGCAGTCACCATCTGCAGTGATTTTGGAGCGTAAGAAAATAAATTCTCTCACTGTTTCCTTTGCTTCCCCATCTATTTGCCATGAGGTGATGGGACTGGATGCTATGATCTTAGTTTTCTGAATGATGAGTTTTAAGCCAGCTTTTTCACTCTCCTCTTTCACTTTCTTAGTAGCTACCAAAATTCAATGATGTTTAAGTTCCTTATATAAAATGCTGTAATGTTTGCATATAATCTATGAACTTCCTCCAATATATTAAAATCATCTCTAGATTACTTATTATATCTAATAAAATGTAAAACCTATGTAAGTAGTTGCCAGCATGTAGCAAATTCAAATTTTGCTTTTTGGAAATTTTGACAGATATTTTCCAACCGTGGTTAGTTTAGCCCTTGAATTTGGGACCTGCAGATATGGAGGGCCAACTATTCTTCCACTTCACTCGGTGAAGACTTGAGCAGCCCCCTGACTTTTCTGAACCCTCTTAGCTGCCACTTTAAGCTGCAAATACAGACTCAGTTCAGAAATAAATTTGAATAGTAATAAAATGTCTATTTTATTCAAAGTTGTTAAAGTAACCTTTCCCTGCACCCCAACAGGACATTCTAGGTGGGATACTGAGGAAAGGACATTGTTCTTCTCTCTTCTACTTCATCTTGCTTACCCCAGTTTTTTGACACCCTAAAAATCAGAGAGAGGAATGATATACAGGAAGGCAGGAAAAATCTTACTTGTCTAGTATATATTAAGGTGATTTCACATTCTTCAGATCTCACAAATCTTGAAAGATGAGGCCTTCACGAAAACTTTTGTGGGTTCTCAGTAAGTCTAAACTGTAAACTTTAATTTGCATTTCCTGGATAATGTGTCTTACTTTGCTTGGACCAAAGTCCACTAAGTCTCTGGTTTCCTGGTTTGCTTTAGGTAATGCACTCTACCCAGACTCTTAACGTTGCCTTTCAGGCATTTTCTTGGAAATGTTTTTAAATGGCTCCAGTCCTGCCTGTCTCAGGCCTTGATTCCATCTCCCTCTCATTTTCACACTTTTCCATTGTTTCTGCCTCTCTCTCTCTCTCTGGTTGTACATCTGGCCATGGAAAACACACACATATTTTGACAAGTTATAGGAATGCAAGTCAGCAAATTCCAGATCAATGAAATGCTCCCCACACCCCACACTCACTTTGTTTTGTCACCACCTAGGCAGCCCATTTTCATCCCCCTAATTTCTTAAGCAAAAGAATCCCTTAACTGCAATAGCTTCCATCAGTCTCAGTCTTGTACAACTAGATCCTGATATCAGTTCCAATGTGGGGAGAGATGCCACACCAGTTAGTAATTCTCAGGACACTAACAGGGTATCCAACAATTCAACTCAATTCCGACACTACCCGCCTGGAGACACCATCATATTCCACAGGTTAAGTCCATGCTCCTCGCTGCCACCGTACTTCAGAACCAGTTGGAAGCCCTTGTTTCCTGTACTTCTGACTGACCAGCTATTAATAAGAGGTTCTTAAGCCCCCCTCCTTGGGTTAAGTTGCTAGACTGGTGCATAGTACTCAGAGAAATACTTACTAGATTATTGGTTTATTATAAAAAGATATAACCCAGAAAGAAAATATTTACAAGGCAAGATATGTGTTCAAGGGCATGGAGTTTCCATGCCCTGTCTAAATGTACCTCCTCTTACAAACCTGCAAGATCTTTGAACCCAGTCTTTTTGAGTTTTCATGAAAGCTTCATTACATATCTATGATTGGTTAAATCACTGGCTATTGGCAATTTTTAAAAAGTTTTTAAGTTTTAGTTTTACAAAAATTTTTATAAAATGTTTAAGGTTACTTTCCATTTATAGTTATTACTAACTATTGGCTATATTCCTTCTGTTGTACAACATATCCTTGAGCCTATCTTACACTCAATAGTTTGGGCTTTTCACTGCTCTACACTGATATTGCCCCTCCCCTCTGCTGATAATCCCTAGTTTGTTCTCTATAGCTTTGAGTCTACTTCTTTTTGCTGTATTCACTAGATTGTTGTATTTGTTTTAGATTTCATATATAAGTGGAATACATATAGTATTTGTCTTTGTCTTTGATTTATTTCATTTAGCATAATGCTCTCCAATAAATGGCACAATTTCATTATTTTCTGGCTGAGCACTATTCCATTGTGTATGTGTGTGGATCATACAAAATCTTTATCATTCATCTATTGATGGACACAGATTTCTTCTGTAACTTGGCTAAATAATACTGCTATGAACTTTGGGGTGCATGTATCTTTTCAAATTAGAGTTTTTGTTTTTTTTTTCAGATATATACCAAGAAGTGGAATTGCTGGGTCATATGGTAGTTGTATTTTTAGGTTTTTGAGATACCTCCATATTGATTTTCACAATGATTGTATTTATGTGCTTTCCCACCAGCAGTATATAAGGTTTGCCATTTCTCCATATCTTCACCAACATTTGTTATTTATGTTCTTATTTTGATAGTCATTCAGACAGGTGTGAGGTGATATCTTATTGTGAGCTATTGGCTATTGATTCAATCTCCAGACACTTTCCTTTCTCAAAGTTAGGGCTGAGACTGAGAATTCCAACCCTCTAATCACATGACTGGTTCTCCTGCCTACAAGCCCCATTGTTTGCTGTAGCCCAAAAGTCATCATTGACCTAACAAAAGATACTAGGTATTCCAAGGGTTTTGGAGCTTTGTGCCAGAAAAGAAACAAAAGACCAAGTACAGATTCTTATTCATAAACTAGAGATGATTTTGCAAAGACTAAATTGGTCTTATTTGGTCTTATTTCAGAGACCAAATTGCAGTATCACTATAACCTTCTCTCTTTTGATTTGTTTCATATCACTCACTACTCAGTTGTTGTAGGGGTGGAATATACAGCACCTTTTCTCAAGGAAATCATCCTCCTGTAAATCTATCATTGTTTTTACTCCTTTTCATAACTCATTGTAGTTCAAATATTTCTTAGTTAAATCCTTTGACAATTTCAGACTGCGTAATATTATATCTACTACATCTTTGTGTCTCGGTTGAAATTGCCAAATTAATATCTGAATAGAGTGTATGTAGCTCTGTAACCATATTGCCACATGCAGAGTGCTAATTAATGGCTCCATTTCTATCTGGAGGTGGTCACTAATGGCCTGGCATGGGTAGTTATCCTGCTCAACACTTGAGATAAGTACTGTGGGTGAAGATAGTAAAAGCTTGTTTATCAAAGTTTTAGATCCTAAAGTCACAGAGGACAGCTAATTTCTGAGACTAATGAGGTAAAATTTAATAAAAGCAGAAATATCGTCATGCATTTAGGTACAATAAATCACCTTCCCAGGAGTAATAGAAGAGGGGAGATGTCTGATGGCAGTAAGTCAAGACGGCTGAATCCCAGGCAGCTCCATCAACACATAGTTTCTACATTTGACAGGCTTCTTTAGGATTATCTCTTGTGGTAGACTTTTTGAGTTGTAATACAAAGAAATCTTCCTTAAGGGAATTTATGTCTGTAGTAGTTGAAAAGTCCAAGGAGGGCCTTCCATCTCAACCGGATCTAGATGGTGTGAGGGATTTGTTTCTTCCTGATACTTACCTTTTCTCTGTAGTAGACTATTGCTCAGATAAAATACACCTATGATAATATAATATAGCTACCCTGAATCCAACATTGTATCTGTGGGTTAGTGATGCAGATACATTGTTTTCCCTCAATGCTGCAATTTCAGTGCCAGGTTAGCTCAGAAAGACATATCTTGAGCTCATCTCTGAACCAGTTGCTGTGGCCAGTGGTTGGGCTCAACTCCATCCCTCTACCTCAGTCTTTTGAAAACAAGGATGACTTAAAAGAAGCAAGGTTGGGTAGCATCCAAAAGGAAGCCCAGATATTATCATAAACAGGAGAATAGGAAATAGGTAGGCAAAATGAAACTATCTATGTGGACAAAATTTTTTAAAGAATTTTGACAAACATAGTGAGTTCAATATTCTATAGTGAGAATTAGAAAAACCCTTTAAGTCATATGATATTAGAAATTAGTGGAAATTAGTCATGTTTTGCTTGAACAAGAGAAGGATGAGGCAAGGAGGTAAGCCACTAAATGAGAGTTTTTGGCTTTTTCTTTTCAAACATCATATGAATCAGCATAAAAAGTAGAGACTAGTCTGTCTGTAGAAGGCACAACTTAGACAAGACACTGGGATTTACAGATAAGTTTTTTTATATATTAATTAATTTTATAAAAATGTGTGATAATGTCAGCCAATTGAAAATAATATATCTCACAGGCAATATACTTCCTGTCATTTGTAGTACTCAGTGCAGTACAAGTATTTAGTTCAGAAAGTGTAAGGCCAACATTGTAGTAACAAATTCACATTTACTGTTCAAAATGGCACAGCATAAATCAATGACCGATGACCAAATGTCTAACCTGTCTAGCAGTCAAGGAAATTCTGATTGAAATGATGATGCAGCATTTCACAACCAAACTGGAAAATGAGCAGTGTCTACAGTAGTGAATTACCTTGTGTTGGCAAAGATGTGAATAAACAGGCTTCCCCCATACTGGAAAAATCTTCTAAATTGTTACAACCTTAGGGAATGAAGGATGGGAAGAGGGTGTGAGTGTGTGCAAACATGCCAAATCACTTCAGTTGTGTCCGTCTCTTTGCGACCTGTGGACTGTAGCCTGCCAGGCTCCTCTGTCTGTGGGATTCTCCAGGCAAGAATACTGGACTGGGTTGCCATACACTCCTTCAGGGATCTTTCTGACCCAGGGATCGAACCCAGGTCTCCTGTGTTTCCTACATTGCAGCTGGATATATTTTTTTTTTTTTTTTTTTTACCACTGAGCCACTGGGAAAGTCCTGTGAAGAGGTTTGACATATCAAAAGATGTAAACATGTACATACACTGTATCTAGAAATTTCTCTTCTGGAAAGAACTGGAAGAAAATTCACCAGCATGCTCAAAAATGAATATATAAAACTATTTATTATAGTATTATTATAATAACAAAAAAAGAGAAATAATCTACATGTTTGACAAGGGACTGATTATGTTACATGTATAGGCTGGAATTTTCCACTTAAAACCTGACATACGTACGTATATTTATAGCTATGGGAGATTATTAATTAAATGAACAAATTAGATTTTGACTGTGTGTGCATGGAGCCATCAAATTATTATTTATCCTACAACAATAGAAGAATCAATACCAATACGTTATCAATATTTATCTCTAGATGGTGCGTTACAGCTGCTTTTGCTATTTATTTATGCTTTTCTGTGTTTTTCAAATGTTCTATCAATGAATTGCTTTTTCAATCATGAAAGACAGTAAATTCTATAAAAATGTGAAAAAAAAAAAGGCACAGCATGAAAATGAATCGGACCATCCTGTCTGCCCAACTTTGCCGCTTCTAGCTACATGGAAAAACATCAATAATGTTACTTTCAAATATATTTTCTCACAAATGTTGTTTTTGCACTCATATTCTATACATTGTTCAAACTTCTAATATTTTCTACTCTGTAACAAAAAATTATTAATACCAATTCAGACTTTGCTTTAGTGAGGCTCAATTTTCTTTATTTCACTATTTGATAGTTGCATTTTGTCCATTTATTCAGAAAACAAACAAAAATTCAAGGAGGCAAATGAAATAATGAGCTTTCCTTGCACTACTGGAAATTAATTTGCTAAGCAGAATTTTGAGTGGGATGAACTATTCTCACCCCATTCAGTAGGCATGACTAATGTTTACTTATTATTAGCCTCTCTGTTGTTCTAATTATCTATTTATGGGTCATCATTCACTAATTTGACTTGTGGAGGAGTTTAGAGTGTAGGAGGCTTAGAATGGGTTTGCAGATTAAAATTTAGTATTCTTTAAGAACCTTAAAAATTAAAAGGAATCTTGTTTGTTTGCATGTCAAGAATTTTACAATAGAAAACATTAGAGGTTGAACATTTTGCATTATTTTTCTGTGACATATCTAAGAGGAATAAATTATTTATCTTTAAGTCTCAGCATACATACAAACACATACAAATATATGCACACTTTTGACAGTTGCAGAAAGGAGTAATTTAATAAAAATAAATAGGGGAAGGGTAGGGAAAAGAAAGAATGTGAGGCTTTCATCTGGACGAAGCTGTAAAGTCATCAGGATCTGTGCCATTCAAGAGGAATATATTTCTTTATGTGTATATGTATAGGTAAGTATGTTTATATGTTTGAATGCATATATTTATAAATAATTAAAATACATATTTTCCAAATATAGACAGTTTCAGAAACTGAAACTGATATGTATACTGAGCAGTATAATAGATATGCTGCTAACAACAGCTAACACATTCATAATTCATCCATTGCTGTTCAGTCACTAGGTCATGTCCAACTGTTTGCAATCCCAAGGACTATAGCACATCAGGCTTCCCTGTCCTTCACCATCTCTTGGAGTTTGCTCAATCTCATCCATTGAGTTGGTGATGCCACCCAACCATCTCATCCTCTGTTGCTCCCTTCTCCTCCTGTCCTCAGTCTTTCCCAGTATCAGGGTCTTTTTCAATGAGTCAGCTCTTTGTATCAGTTGCCCAAAGTATTGGAGCTTCAGCTTCAGCATCAGTCCTTCCAGTGAATATTCAGGATTGATTTCCTTTAGGACTGTCTGGTTTAATCTCCTTGTAGTCTAAAGGACTCTCAAGAATCTCCAGCATCACAATTCAAAAGCTTCCCATCCATGCAGCCATTTTTTTTACCATATAAACCTCATTTTATGTGCTACATCTAGTGGATCTAAGAATTAGTACTACTCCCAAGAAAAAGATAGCTTGCTTGTGACCTCTGACAAGCATGTTAATCACTCAGTTTTGTCCGACTCTTTGTGACCTCATGGACTGTAGCCCACAGGCTCCTCTGTTCATGGAATTCTCCAGGCAGGCATACTGGAGTGAGTTGCCATTTCCTTCTCCAGGGAATCTTTCCTACCCAGGGATCGAACCTGGCTCTGTCGCATTGCAGGCAGATTATTTACCAATTCAACAGGGATGCCCCCTATCATGAATTAGCCCAAATATATTTGGCCCATCAGATTTTCTCTCTTGGAAATTTGAAATAGAATGAAAAACATTAAGAAGAAAGAATGACTGTTGTGCACTGCATAATTGTTTAGTCACTAAGCCATGTCCAGCTCTTTGGGACCCCATAGCCTGTAACCTGGCAGGTTTCTCTGTTTGTGGGATTTCCCAGGCAAGAACTGGAATGGTTTGCCATTTTATTCTCCAGGGGATCATCGTGACCCAGGGATTGAGCCTGTGTCTCCTGCATTGCAGGCTGATTCTTCAGAACAGAGTCACCAGGAACCCTTATATCCCCCTAAATTAATATGCAGAAACCCCAACCCTGCATGGAATATTAAGAGGTATAGTATTTGGGAGGTAATTAGAATAAGATCAAATCTTGAGAGTAGAGCCTCCACGATGGGATGAATACCCTTTTAAAAAGAGAATACAAGAGATATTTCCCTCTGTTTTCTGCTAGTAAGGCTATAAGGACCACATGGTTATCTGCATCAGAAGCAGGCCTTCAATAGACAGCAGGTCTGCTGGCACATTAATCTTGGACTTCCTACCTCTAGAGCTATGAGAAATAAATGTCTAGTGTTCACATTACCCAGTCTCTGGTATTCTGTTATAGTAGCCTGAGCTGAGACAATGACTAAGGCAAATCAGCTGAAATTCAAAATAAATTTACAGATAAAAGAGTAAGAATCAGTCATCTGTAGTGAGAGTCAAAATATTTAGAATGACACCTCAAAAAAAGATAGATGGTGGGGGTGGGGGATATCATCCCTGGAATTATCTCAGACTGGATCTGCATTCAAATTCTTGTTCAGGTGAATGTCCACCATTCTCTCCTTTTCTCTTTCCTTGTCATATCATTTACCTTAAAGGCCTCATTCTTGCAACTCAAAAATATATATTTTAAATCAAGAATCAGTGTAAATAAGTGATTAAGAGGGAAAAATAAATTAGGGCTCAAATGACAGTTCTGCTATTCACGGTGTGACCTCTAGCAGGATGCTTCGTGGAGGGACTTTGCTGGTGGTCCAGGGACTCTGCACTTCCCCTGCAGAGGGTGCTGATTTGATTCCTGGTTGGGGAACTAAGATCCATCAAGTGGTAAGGCTAAGAAAAGGAAAAGTTACTTACTGGTCAGTGGGTCAGTTTCTCTTTCATTTCTTTTAAAGTCAACTTTATTGAGCTATAATTTATGTAAAATAAAATATACTCATTTTTAATGCACAGTTACATGAGTTTGAAGAAGTCTGTGCTTCTGTGTATATCTCCATTGTAGCTATCAGCACAATCAACTCTTCCTCCTGTTCTGTAGCTGGTGTCTCCTTGTCACCCCATACACACAGAAACCCTGACCTCAGGCCAAAATTCATCTTTTTTTTCTTGTCAATTATAATTATTTTCATTTTTATAGCATTGTATGTAAGTTCAATCTTACAGAATTTTACAAATTTATGCTTGTTGCACCTATTAATAGTTTCTTTTTATAGCTGAGAAGTATTCTACTGTGTAAATATACCACATTTGCTTAGTCATGTGTTGATGGAAATTTCTTCCCCCCACCCCCGCCTTTTTTTCATTATGCTTAAAGTGCTGCTATGGATGTTTGTGTGCAAGTTTTTTTTGTGTATGTGGACTTTTTTGTTTCATTTATTTTTGGTGTTACATTGAGGACTGACATTCTTGGCTTAGGCATGTCTCATTTTACTGGAAACTAATAAACTCTCTTAAATGGCAATGTATGAGTTCCAGTTATATACATCTTTACCAAAACTTAGTAGCATAACATTAGTCCTTTGCATACTAACCATTCTAATTGGGGTATACTAAACTCCAGTGTTCTTTCTGGGAGAATCCCAGGGATGAGGGAGCCTGATGGGCTGCCGTCTATGGGGTCGCACAGAGTAGACACGACTGAAGCGACTTAGTAGCAGCAGCAGCATTAAGGATTTATTTTCCATTTCCCTAACAGTTAATGACATTGAGTATTTTTAATGTGCATATGGGCTTCTTAGGTTAAGTATTATTTAACTGCCCCTTTTACATCAAATTATTATTCTTATAGAGTTGTACAATAATTATTCTGAATCTATCTTTATTATATCTAAGTATCTTCTCACATTGTGACTTTCTTTTTCATTTTTAAAGTAATAGTGTCATTTTCATGGCAGAATTTTAATTTTTATAAAGTCTAATTGTAAACTTTTCATTTCATAATTTCTGCTCTTTGATCCTGTAGAGTAATTCTTTGTCTAACCCCAAGATTTTATCGTCTCCTTGAAAAGACTATCCTTTCACCATCCACCTGCCAATGCAAGAGACTCACAAAACTTTGTTTAAAATCAATTGACCATTATGTGCAAAAATATTACTTAAGTCTTTATTCAGTTATATAATCTTTATACCTATACTTACAATAGTACTACACTATCTTGATTAATGTAGCTTTGTTATAAGTTTTCAAACAGGTAGGGTTCGTCTCTGAACTCTGTTTTTCTTTATTTTGGCTATTTCAGATTCCTTGCATTTCCATATACATTTAAGAATAAGCTTGTTTCTTTCTCAAAATTCAGCTGTATTTCTAATGGAAAATATTCCAGTCTATGGGTCTATTGGGTTTCCCTGGTGGCTCCCCAGTAAAGAATTTGCCTACAGTGCGGGAGATGCAGGAGACGTGGGTTTGATCTCTGAGTGGGAAAGATCCCCTGGAGAAGGAAATGGCAACCCACTCCTATATTCTTGCCTGTAGATTCCATGGACAGAGGAGCCTGTGGGTTACAGTCCACAGGGTCGCAAAGAGTCAGTGATGACTGAAGTGACTAAGTGCTCATACGGGTCTATTAGGGACAAGCAGAGTTTTAACAATATTGTGTCTTTCAAGCAATGAACCTGAAACTAATCTCTAATTTTGCTCAGCAATGTTTTTCAGCTTTCAGTGTGCATGTACTGCATGTTTTGTTAAATTTATTCCTAAGTATTTCAAGTTTTTGATGCTATTTTAAAGTATATAGATTAGGTATATAGGTATATGTATATATGCATGCACATATACTTTGGGCTTGCCATGTGGCTCAGTGGTAAAAGAATCCCTCTGCCAGTGTAGGAGACAAGGGTTTGATCCCTGGGTCAGGAAGATCTCCTGGAGGAGGAGATGGGAACTCCAGTATTCTTGCCAGGAAAATCCCATGGACAGAGGAACCTGATAGGCTATAGTCCATGGGGTCGCAAATAATTACTTGTATTCTTTGCTAAGGAGTAGAAAATGTTAATTATCATAAGTGGATGTTGAATAGTTTAGGCTTTTTCTGCATTTATTAAAATGATAATATGACTCTTCCCCTGAATTATGTTAATATATTAAATTCTTTTTAAAAATTAACTCAAACTTAAATTCCTGGGTTAAAATTCCCTTGGTCATATTATCCTTTCAGTATATTGCAGAATTTTATTTGCAATATTCTGTTAAGGACATTTTTATTTCAACTCATGAGAGATATTTGTTTGCCCTCTTCTTCTATATGACACCTTTTTCTGGTTTTTGGCATCAATTCTGACTCCTTAAAGTTAATTGGGCAGTGTTTCCTTTAACTCTATTTGCTGAAAGGGCTTATGGAGTTCTGTGTCAATTGATGTCATGTTTTTCTTGAAAGTTGAATTGACAAGTATAGTCATCTGGGCCTAGAGTGTTTTGTTCTCTTTGTGGGAAGGACTTTTATTGTGAAATCAATTTCCTCAGTTGTCATATGACTATTCAGATTTTCCTAGTTCCTGTCTTTTCTTCTGCCACTTTTAGTTATGTGTGTGTTTCTACTTTTTAGTTAGTAAAAGAATACTAATAGTAAACCCCTCATTAAGCTGATATAAAGATTACATGAGTTCATGTATTATAAATACTTATAGCAAGATCTGATATTGGGTAAATACACCCACAGATAACAGTTATTAGAATATAAGAAGTATTTTTATGCAATTAAGTGAAATCTAAAGCACACATGATAGTCTATTATTCTGGCAAAATACCAAGACTTAAGAACTATAATGAAAAATAGCAGTTATTTAAATCTACTTGGTTTGTGACATGTCCCTACCTCATCAACAAACTGGATTTCCAGTAATCCCAATGGAATGTCAAATTAAGCTGTTAGAAAAAATAGAAATTGAATTCTTAGATACTACGTCAAATAAATAAATTGCAAGTTTGAAAGTATTGTGTAAGTAGAGTTTTAGTATGTCTTTTATATTCCCTATTTTTATTTTTTTAAAAGAAAGGTTATTACTGAGTCTTGAAGTTTCACACATGATATTAAGACATAGGACAATGAGCTATAGGAATTATATACCAAACATTTAATAATAGTGCTTTATTCATAGAATTGAGAATGCTTTTGGTTACTAACAGAAAAGTTATTAGGGTGTCTTTAAAAAATGTGACATATTGGAGCATATATCTAGAAGTGTAGAGTTACTGCTGGTTTCAGAGCTGATTAATTCAAACGTTCTTTGATTTCTTCAAATACCCAATATTTCTCTCTTTCTCTTGTTATATTCATCTTTAAACCATATTCTAAATCCTTTCTTTCACATTGAACAGTTCTTCTTCCCTTCAATCTGATTAGGTCAGGGTTAAAAATATATATTATCCTTGAGCCAGTAACTGCCACCAAATGAATATGCTGCCCTGAATGGCTCACACCTCTGTTCCTTAACAACCTCTTGCAAGCATGATGCTATCACTATGATTGGCTTAGAATAAACAGGCTTAGAAATAAACTCCCTGTTGGAGTTGGAATCAGTTCCCTCACTTACATTGCAGCTATCCTCTAGAATAAAGATGGAATAGATGTTGTTGTAATACTTACAATATCCATTGTCCTTTTTCCTACTATGGCAGATACTCCATTTCCATTGTTTCCTTCTTCCTTAATGATACTCCAATTCTTAGAATACTTAGATTTTTTAGCCATGTACATGGTCATTTCACATAGATACTCTATTTTTTTAGACCAACATGCAGTCAGCTCTGTCCATATGGTTAATTTCTGGTCAAAGAAATTTCATGTGCAATTTCCAGAACATGTCTTTAAATAGAAAGTGTGTTCTCCTCATCTTTCTCTCTTCCTGAAGTTGAGTATCAATTTGATGGCCATAGCTTGAATAACCATCTGGACCATGTCGAGGATGACTGAGTAATGAGAACCCTAGATCCCTCTTGATCCTGGAGCTCAAATCTAGCCCTGGATTATTAAGCTCCGAATTTATTGTCGTTAGGGATAGAAATGAATTTATGTTTATTTAGCTCCTAATTTATTTCAAGTGTTTACCATATAGATAAATCTAATCTAAATTTATACTTAATTGATTTTCCAGAAACTAATGTCTGGGTTATATTATTGTTTTTTAGAAGACTAATCCTAATAATATTAATTGATTGGGACCAACATCTGGGGGTATGCAACTCAAAGTTCTATATCCATGGTTCCCTGTAGTTTTTTTTTAATATGAAAAAATTCTCTAACTTTCCTTAAGCAAGTACCTGCAGGTTATTAGCTAATAAATCTTTCCTGAATGCAGGATATATGTTAGCTATGTTTATTTATACACTGATACTTGCAAAAAGCACAAAACATAAATGATATAAGTAAGATATTTTTCTGTTATCGAGCTGAGTATTAGCTAGAAATTAGTGTGTCCCGTTTATTCACTCGGTTCATTCTTCTGCACTTATGTTCTTCCAGACTCCTTCATCAAGTTCACTTTAGTTTATCTCAGTTTCTGTTGTTGGCACCTCTGAGATACTGATGCTTTTTGTTTGTTTGCTCATCTCTTTCCTTCCTCCTCCCCACTCAGTCCCTCTGGGAATACTCAGACTAGAGAAATCCATCTTCCACTACCCTGAAAACATTTATTTGGGGGCCAAACAGAGCTGATCTTTATCTTTGTCTTCAAAAGTTAGAAAATTCAGTTACTTGGGCAACAACTTGAGTATTAGCTAGGTTCTCTAAGTTTAACATAATATACAACTATCTGAAACCCTTTTGTTAAAGATATTCAGACAGTTAATAACAGAACTTCTATCTGCAGAAAACAAGGTCCCCTAGAGGGGAAGCCAAGTCCTAACCAAACTTTATGATGCAGGTCCCTAGGAGGGAGGGCGACTGGAATGCGGCTCACCTCTCAGCCTGACTGCCTGGCTGCCTGCGGAGTTGCAGTGCAGAGTATCATTGCAGCGCTTTTTCAGGGAGTAATGTGCTGCACTGGTTCGGGGCTTTGTCTTATTCACAACACATTCATGTGTCTCAGCTTGGGGGGAGGAATGCAGAGTTGCCTGCCAGCCTGTCCTCTTAGACTGTCAGCGGACTAAGCGGAATGCTAACTCTCCATTAGTGAGAGAGAAAGAGAGAGAGAAAGAGGCACACTCTGAGATACAGAGGAAGAAAAACCACGCATAAGGGAGGGGGGAGGAAAAAGGGTGGAAAGGGTGCTCTCCAGCACTCTCGTATGTTAGGTCTCTGTGCAAAGGCGGAAGGCTGCAGGAGCGGCAACAGCAAGCTTTTGGGCAGTGGTTGTAACTATTGCTCATGAACACCGTCGTCAGGACGACTTGAAGAGGCAATATATTACTTATGCATAGAGCACTCTAGCTCTGCTAAAACTGGGAGTGCAAACACCCCCTTGTTTTCTATTTTAGAGACTTGCATCTTTTCCACACTCAACACTATCAAGACACTCTGCTACTACAGGTAAGACGCAGTTAAGATTTGTCTACTAGTGACATCATTGTAGTTTCACACACTTGAATCATGCCTACTTTTTAATATAATGCCTTGTATGTGTTGAAGTGCTGTTTCTTGACTATTAGTCTACCTTCCAGTAAATAATATTATTTTAAAAAAACATAATTAAATGAAGGAATCACCAAATCTCACCTAAAAAGAATGTATGTGATTATCTGCATTTCCATGAGCTCTGAGTTCATAGTTGGAACTTAATCTCAAACTGTGATCTGAGATGCAATTCATAGTATATACTATTTCTAAATGTACCAAATTATTCACTTTGATTTGTAAATGCTACAATTCCTCCGTGGCAACAGCACTGTGATGTACATATATGTTTTGTGCTATTTTTTAAACTTTCATAGTTTAGAGGAACCAGTGATGAGGCTTATAACTCCTAGAGTTTGATCACATTATTACAATGTGGGGGTAATTTACTCATTCAGAAGCATGTCCTGTGATAGTCATACCAGGAAAGTGATATCATAAGAGTATATGTATATAATTGCCAGCACAAACATGTGAAATGTATGTAATTTTAAGAGAAGATGCAAGGACATTGATAATTCACACACTGGTGATATCATTGAGACTCAAATTTGTTTCTTTTTTAATTGAAATTTACCTTTGTTTTCATAACTCTGCTGGCTTCACCCATCATTATTATTATTTTTGTAAGATTAGCTCTTAGGTGAGGTCATTCAATACTGCTGATGTTGCTGAGAAAACTATAATCACAGAAACATATTAAGAACCTGTTAGGAGTCTATAGAGAATATAGGAGTAATATTGTCAACAGGTTTGTAAAATTTTGCTCTGCTGAGTTTTGACAAGAGCATCCTGTAGTGTTAGTTACTGGTAACTTACATTACATTTTGCTGTTACACTCAGGGTGCCAATAACTTGGAAATATAATTGCATTGCTCTATGTGATCAGAGTTAAAAGCACTAGACAATTTAATTATAAAGCCATTATTTTCCTTGACATTTTAACTTAAATTAACCTCAGTTAATGTATATGGATTCTGCTCCTGTGTGTCTATAACATTCTTTCTATTAACTGTATTTTATATGA
>SJYC01058400.1:0-47639 GCA_006408675.1 Madoqua kirkii | reverse complement strand
AGTAAATGAACCAGTATTTACTAATGAACTAAGTAAAGACAAAAACACTATTAATAAACACAGCTACTATGGAACAGGCATTGTGTTCGTGGTTTACCATATTATCCTTTTGAAAAAGTCTGTAAATTATTACTGCCACATATTTAAGTCATGAAGATTAGAGAACAAGAAGCTTAATAATTTGTCCAAAGATACAGATATACTGAGTACTGAAATTGAATTTGAACCTAGGACCACCTGACTCCAAAATCATGTCTTATATTATTTTGCCTTACTACAATTTAATCACCTATGCATGAACAATGCTTTTCATGGGTAAAAAGGAAAATTGATGAAAAAGTGTGTAAAAATTAACTTGAAATAAAATTCATTGTTAAAGAACCATAATTCATAATTTCTATACTGCAGAGTAACCCAATACTGCAATTATTTCATAATAACTTTTTCCCCAGAATGACCTCTGCTATTGAAAATGATTGATAATATGTAAAATTGAAATATTGTTTTAAAAATGTCATTTTTCCTATTAGATTCTCTATATTATGTTCCCTCTCTCCTCTCTCTCTCTCTTTATATATATATATATTAGTAGTGGAATTATTTTTTGCAGTAGTTGCTTTGATCACTAATTACTTGAGATAGAGCAAGCAAATTAGATGAGGAAATAGTCAAAAAGTTCAATGAAAGGTAGATTGAGCCAACTGAAGATCAATCCACAATGAAGGTTAAGGGTTCTGAGTAGATAATGTAAATCAATAGAAAATATGATTGGACTTTGAAAAGTGATTTTCAAGCTACTTTTCAGGAAACCATCCATTGTGTAAATTAATAACTCTGAATTTATTTCTGAGAAGTCTGCATGTGGTATATTCTTGATTTTCCTTATCATATTGCCACTTTCAATCCCATGTGTCCCAAACATGTTATATAAACTTTCATTCTAAGATCTAGGTTTTAACAAACATTTGAGCTCCTACTATGGGCAAAGTGAAAATGCTAGGTGTTGATGATACATTGGTGGACAGTCATTTAGCGTGGTCACAATTAGCCCATAGTCAGCCCGCAGACCAATGTTGAGTGAATGATCAGAAATCCCAACAGATCATGTCAATACACTAAATAGTCCCACTGCTACTGCTACTGCTGCTAAGTCACTTCAGTTGTGTCCAACTCTGTGCAACCCCATAGACGGCCACACACCAGGCTCCCCCGTCCCTAGGATTCTCCAGGCAAGAACACTGGAGTGGGTTGCCATTTCCTTCTCCAATGCATGAAAGTGAAAAGTCAAAGTGAAGTCACTCAGTTGTGTCTGACCCTCAGCGACCCCGTGGACTGCAGCCCACCAGGCTCCTCTGTCCATGGGATTTGCCAGGCAAGAGTACTGGAGTGGGGTGCCATTGCCTTCAGTAGCCCCAATACTAGGTGCTGTAGAAGTCCTGTGTTACCTAATCATGAATGATATATGAGTTTAAGTTACTGATTAAAGATGACAGAGTAAGCACCCTTAATCTCTCACCCGTGGCTGGTTCTATTACGGTGGTGCTCTTTAGTTGCTAAGTCATGTCTGACTTTTGCGACCTCATGGATGACTGTAGCCTGCCAGGTTCCTCTGTCTGTGGGATTTCCCAATTAAGAATACTGGAGTGGGTTGCCATTACCTTTCAGATTTTATAACAGACATGCACTTGTATATCCATACTTTTTTGAAAGTAAAAGTGAAGTCACTCAGTCATGTCTGACTCTTTACTACCCCAGGGACTAGTAGCCTACCAGGCTCCTCCCTCCATGGGATTCTCCAGGCAAGAGTACTGCAGTGGGTTGCCGTTTCCTTCTCCTGACCCAAGGAATAAACCCATGTCTCCTGCATTGGCAAGCAGATTCTTTACCACTGAGTCGCATGTCCAGTCCCTGGTTCTCATAGAAATTCATTTCAGAATTAATTCCTGTTACTTAAGAATGCTATCTCTCAAAGTCCTTTTAGAGAATGGGTTTGGGGTTTTGAGTGTGATGCACTCTGTTTCTTTCTGGTTACATTGGACTGTTACATTGGACAGGCTTTTGTTCCCTCTGGTTTAGAGTGGGAACAATAATTGTGCTTACTTTATAACTTGGTGTGAGAATAAAATGGATGTATGTGTATGTATCGCAGTAAGAATTATTGCTAGCCTATATTTACATAGGAAGGCTAGTTTTCAATGTTTACTTGAATAGACTGATTAGCTGCTTAGGAATGGTTCAAGAAGAAATAGCAGATAACCTCAAACATATGGGAATCATGCATACCCACAAAGATTAATCTTTTTTTGAATATGAAATCTTAAATATATTAAATGAACTGAAATTCCATGAGACCTCAATCTTTGACAATCCTTAGAGAAACTGAAATTATCTTGTTTTTCATTAGTAAAAGCAAGACTTTCATATTTCTGTTTTAAGAGCATTGTAGAGGGCATTTGTCATTGTTATTTAATATTGTTCTGGGAAAATGAAACAATATCCATCATTTCCTTTTGACTATAGTTAAGTCATTCGGTGAAAAAGTGTGGATACATGAGCATATGTCCATTCTAAAATCTAGAATCCTAAAACAGACTCTAAGTAACTACTGGGAAAATTTGAAAACTCTATCATTTTTTTTTCTATTTATAGTCTTTTTGCATGCACTATGGTTTTTTATAGCTCCAGAAAATATACGCATTTCCATGATGACATATGCTATTCAAAATGCTGAATTTCACAAAAGCATGTGAGTTAGGCTCTTCTCTAGCAAGACATTTCAACCTGAGGCAGGTTATTATTTAGGTTCTGTCCATGGTTGTGTCAGAATGTCTGTGCACTATTACAAATCATATTAATACTTGATATGTACACATATACATTTTGTAGTTTTTAATTTTCAACAGATTCTAGGATAATATGGCTATAAGTGGTTAGAAACAGCTATCATAAAAAACATTTTCACAATTGCATCCAATAAATGAAATTGTCTGCCGTAATACCTTTTCTTTTGCCTTCATTTCTTTAGCTCTTGCTGCATAACCAAGCAGGTAAAACTTAGCAGCCTTTCCTTTTTTTATTTCAAGTCTATAAACTGGTTGACTATATTTCCTGATCTTCTTCAGTACTGGCTGGGAAGTTTGGACTGTTCATGTGCAGTGGTCACCTGGTCAGTTAGCTAACAGCTGATTGGTCTAGGATGATGTGGATTGGGATAACTCAGTTCTTCTCCACATGATTTCCCATTTTGTAGCAGTCTAATGATCCAAAATTACTGCAGATGGTGACTGCAGCCATGAAGTTAAAAGATGTTTACTCCTTGGAAGAAAAGTTATGACCAACCTAGATAGCATATTCAAAAAGAGAGACATTTCTTTGCCAACTAAGGTCCATCTGGTGAAGGCTATGGTTTTTCCAGTGGTCATGTATAGATGTGAGAGTTGGACTGTGAAGAAGGCTGAGTGCCAAAGAATTGATGCTTTTGAACTGTGGTGTTGGAGAAGACTCTTGAGAGTCCCTTGGACTGCAAGGAGATCCAACCAGTCCACTCTGAAGGAGACTGGCCCTGGGATTTCTTTGGAAGGAATGATGCTAAAGCTGAAACTCCAGTACTTTGGCTACCTCATGTAAAGAGTTGACTCATTGGGAAAGACTCTGATGCTGGGAGGGATTGGGGGGAAGAGGAGAAGGGGACAACCGAGGATGAGATGGCTGGATGACATCACAGACTCTATGGACGTGAGTCTGAGTGAACTCTGGGAGTTGTTGATGGACAGAGAGATCTGGTGTGCTGTGATTCATGTGGCCACAAAGAGTCAGACACTACTGAGCAACTGAACTGAACTGAATGTAGACATCATCTCATAGCATAGAATGCATTCAGAAGAAGTATAATTGTCCAAATCTTTGTGAAGTCACTACTGGTGTCAATTTTTAATTGCCTAATTGACCAGAACAGTTAAATGGTCTCCAAATCTATGGGAATACCAGATCTCCTGAATATTAATTGGAAGGACTGATGCTGAAGCTGAAATTCCAATGCTTTGGTCACCTGATGCAAAGAACTGACTCCTGAGGAAAACCCCTGATGCTGGGAAAGATTGAGAAGGGGACAACAGAGGACCAGATGGTTGGATGACATCACCAACTCAATGGACATGAGTTTGAGCAAACTCCAAGAGTTGGTGATGGACAAGGAAGCCTGGCATGCTGCAGTCCATAGGGTTGCAAAGAGTTGTACACTGCTGGGCGACTGAACTAAACTGAACTGAACAAGATCATCTTAGCTGCGTCCTGAGAAACCTGTACCCAGGTCAAGAAGCAATAGTTAGAACCAGAAATGGAACAATGTACTGGTTCCAAATTGGGAATGGAGTATGTCAAGACTGTGTATTATCACCCTGCTTATTTAACTTTTGTGAAGAGTGCATCATGTGAAATGCTGGGCTGGATTACTCACAAGCTGGAATCAAGACTGTCAGGAGAAATATCAATAACCTCAGATATGTATATGACACCACACTTATGGCAGAAAGCAAAGAGGAACTAAAGAAGCTCTTGATGAAAGTGAAAGAGGAGAGTGAAAAATCTGATTTAAAACTCAACATCCAAAAAAACAAAGATCATGATATCTGTCATGGCTAATAGATGGAAAAATAACAGAAACAGTGACAGACTTTCTTTTCCAAAATCACTGTGTATGGTGACAGCAGCCATGAAATTAAAAGATGCTTGCTCCTTGGAAGTAAAGCTATGACCAACATAGACAGCATATTAAAAAGCAAATGTCTTTGTCAACTTTGCTGGCAAAGCTCCATATAGTCAAAGCTCTGGTTCTTCCAGTACTCACAGATGTGAGAGTTGGACCATTAAGAAGGCTGAGAGCCAGAGAGCTGATGTTTTCAAACTGTGATGTTGGAGAAGTCTCTTGAGAGTCCCTTGAACTGCAAGGAGATCAAACCAGTGAACTGTAAAGGAGATCAACGGTGAATATCCATTGCAAGGACTGATGTTGAAGCTGAAGCTCCAATTACTTTGGCCACCTGATGTGAAGAGCTGACTCACTGGAAAAGACCCTGATGCTGGAAAAGATTGAAGGCAGGAGGAGAAGGGGATGACAGAGGGTGAGATGGTTGGATGGCATCGTCGACTTGATGGACATGATTTTGAGCAATCTCTGGGAGATGGTGAATGACTGGGAAGACTGGCGTGCTGCAGTCCACGGGGTCACAAAGAGTCGGACATGACTGAGCAACTGAACAACAGCAGCAATTCTATAGGTAGGACTCTACTAAAGGGCATAAGTTGGTGCCATCAATGCAATTAAACTACTAGAACTCAAGTTATGCTGTTGTAATGAATACGTCCAAATCTTGAACAACTGAGGCACATGACAGAGACTTATTTCTCCATTATTGTAGTCACTAGCAAATACAACTTCATGGAGGTTCCATCTCAATTTAAGAAGATATGCAGCATTTTTGTTAAAGGAGAATCATGGGAAACAATCCAAATTTCCTTCATATGGGACTAATTAACTGAACTGCCTGCATGCTCAGTTGCTTCAGTCATGTCCAACTTTTTGTGAACCTATGGGCTGTAGCCCACAAGACTCCTCTGTCCATGGAATTCTCCAGGCAAGAATACTGCTGTGGGTTGCCATGCCCTTCTCCAGGGGATCTTCCTGACTCATGGATTGAACCCTTGTCTCCTGTGTCTTTTGCATTGCAGGCAGATTCTTTACCACTGAGTCACCTGGGAAGCCCAATTAACTGAGTTTTGTCATACCTATTTCATTGATCTGTATAGATAAAAAAAAATTTATAGATAAAAAATTAATTAGGAAAACTGCTGATATGTAAGTGTATATGAGATACATATTTAGAAAATACATGAAAGGATGAACCCTGGCATAAGAAAGAAAAGGAGAAAATATACATATACAAACACATGTACATAGAGCCTTCTTATGTGTTCACAAGTATCTAAAAGTATAGACAAAAGGAAAATAATATGGGAATAAGTTGGGAGAAAACCAGGATTCAAAGGAAGTCTTCTCAGAAAATATCTTTTATGCTTTTCGAAGTTTGAAGAACATCATTTCATCAGTTAGTGATAAGTAATCAAAAATAAATAATTGAAATAAGGATTATAAAAAGAGAAGACAAAAGAGCATTAATTGTTGTCAGATATATATATTCTAATCTTGAAGTACATTTTATTGGTGAGAGCTCAATCAACCTACATAACTTTTGTAAACTAGGGTTTTCCCTTTTAAAAGTAAAGGATAACAATAGCTCCCCAACAGAATTGTTGTCAAGTTTAAATGGGATAATCCATGTAATGCACTTTGTTATTTGACACACGTGCCCAACTCTTTGTGACCCATGGACTATAGCCCACCAAGCTCCTCTGTCCATGGGATTTTCTAGGCAAGAATACTAGAGTGGGTTACTGTTTCCTATTCCGGGATTTAACATATAGCAGCTGGTTAATCGGTTTTCCTAGGTAGCTCAATGGTAAAGAATCTGCTGCCAGTGCAGGAGATGCAGGTGCAATATCTGGGTCAGGAAGATCCTCTGGAGAAGGAAATGGCAGCCCACTCCAGTATTCTTGTTTGGGAAATCCCATGGACAAAGGAGTGTGGTGGGCTATAGCCCATGGGGTTGCCAAGACTCAGACATGACAGAGAATGAGCACAGCTGCTTAGTAAGTTCAATATTCTTGTTGCTACCACTGTTCATTCGTTTGTTTTTATTTGTTTTTTTTTTTAATTTAAATTTATTTTAATTGTAGGCTAATTACTTTACAATATTGTATTGGTTTTGCTATACATCAGCATGAATCCACCACGGGTGTACATGTGTTCCCCATCCTAAACCCCACTCCTACCTTCCTCCTCGTACCACCCCTCTGGGTCATCCCAGTGCACCGGCCCCAAGCATCCTGCATCCTGCATCGAACCTGGCCTAGTTCATTTCATTATTTAATTATAAGAGGTAAGTTGTAAAATAGCTAAAGTGCAAGTCAAGTAGGGTTTCCACTGAGAATATTTTTCTAGATTATTCTTTCTTCTCACTCTTCTTAATGCCTTGCTTAGAATTTAACCTTTGATTGTTGTAGATTCTTTTAATACTTTTGGGGAATACAGAGCCTATTATACAGAGAGAAGTAAGTCAGAAAGAGAAAGGCAAACACTGTATATTAACACATAAATATGGAATCTAGAAAGATGATACTGACAGTCCTATGTACAGGGCAGCAAAGGAGACACAGACATAAAGAACAGACTTTTGTATTCAGTGGGAGAAGGAGAGGGTAGGGTGATTTGAGAAAATAGCACTGAAACATACATTACAATAGGTAACGTAGATAACCAGTGAGAGCTTGATGCATGAAGCAGGGCACCCAAAGCCAGTGCTCTGTAGCAACCTTGAGGAATAGTGTGTGGAAGGAGGTGGGAGTTGGGATTCAGCATGGAGGGGACACATGTATACTATGGACAATTCATATTGATGTATGGCAAAAATGATCACAATGTCATGAAATAATTATCCTTCAATTAAAATAAATAAATTTTATAAACAAATGTGACCTTTGCTCTCTCTCTGATCTCTTCCCATTTTAAGATTATTATTGAAAAGTCAAAATCAAAAATTAAAACATGGCATACAGTAACTGAATTTTTAATATCATTTTAGAATTCTCAGTTACTCCTTCCTTGTGTTGGCTATACGCAACAAATGAATTCTAGAAACTTGTAGAAAAGTCATTGTGATATTAACTTTTCTAGTGGGGGAATTTTGAGCTTTTTGGTTTATTTTTTTGTTTTAGGATCTCAGAAGTTTCAGATGTTGCAAGTGTTAGATAATACCATGATGTTTTTCACTGAAGAGGTCTTTAATTTTTTATAAAAAAAAGGACACATTGACATTTTGTTTGAAAGCTTGTGCTCTGAAGATTTTGTTTATTAGTCTGGCAAGTCTTTGTTGTTTGTCTGTTTTAAATAATAGAAGTCTCTTTCCACTTAGTCAAAAAATTGAACATTGATTGAGTAATAAATGATGTCAAGGAATTAACATGAGTTTTGTGAATATCAGTGTGAGTATCTAAGAAATATTCATATTTCAAGATGCCTACCAAAGTTTTATTGAGTAGTGATCAGAATTTTCTTATACCAGACTATATATACTATACTATGTATACTGTATAAATTCTGTCTCATAAAAAATAAGTATGGTAAATTCTTGATAATTTTTTAACCTGAGTTATATGTTTTGTAACTTTGAGGGTAAAGTTCTTCAAAATGGCACCTTTTTTTTAACTAGGAAAATTCTGTATTTAGATTACACTTATCATTCTAATTGAACTTTCAAAAAACTCAACCTTGAACTTTTTTTTACTCAATGTTTCAGGGGTGTGATATATGCAAGAAAGCCACCTTTAGGGCTCCTTTAGAATCCACTGAAAAGAAAAGCTTGATTCTCCATAAATATGTTGACACTAGAGTATACATTTATTTGTTTACTTTATGTTCAGATAAAATGGTTAAAAAAAAGAAACTGAGTAGTAGCCTTATTTAACACATTTCAATTTTTCAGTAAAATGCCGTTTCTTTGTTCTTGTACTGTCTTCTAGAACATACTCTGTTGGCTGCCTCCTGTGTGTAGGTAGTGATACATCCTTCAGCAGGGTTTCCCTAACCACCCATCCCCTCCCCAAAATACAGATATTTTCATGTATGTTTTCTATAACCACACTTAAAGTATTTTATGATTATTACCTGTTGTATTACCAGCATTGGCAAATATTTGTTGAATGAATAAGTGAAGTAACATAGAAACAAATACTGCTTTTAGGACCCGGGAAACCCAAGGGATGAAGTCATGTCTGTATAGTCTGCTGCTCTAAAAATAATAGCGATCAATACAATATTGTAAAGTAATCAGCCTCCAGTTAAAATAAATTAAAAAAATAAAATGATTATTACCTGTTGTATTACCAGCATTGGCAAATATTTGTTGAATGAATAAGTGAAGTAACATAGAAACAAATACTGCTTTTAGGACCCGGGAAACCCAAGGGATGAAGTCATGTCTGTATAGTCTGCTGCTCTAAAAATAATAGCGATCAATACAATATTGTAAAGTAATCAGCCTCCAGTTAAAATAAATTAAAAAAATAAAATAAATAAAAAGTATATTAGGGATCAAATCTTGACTTCTAAAACATAAACACATTCATCTAAACCCTGATCTACTCTGTGAAGCAGCCGTATTATAACAGAGTCTGTCACGGCTTAGAAAACATCGTCCTAGTTTTGTGCCCAAGCCTGAGTTTTCCACGTAACAGGTAACGTACACTCAGTGGTACTTTCTGGTCTCCAACACCATCTTCTTTAGTATTGAACTTCCATGTTTTACAAAGGACAACTCTGTGTCAAATCATGTTAATTGTACTGACTTCTTGTTAATCACTGACATAAAGAAAAGATGAAGGTAATTTACCAATCCTTGCAGCCTAAGATGTTTCATGCATAAGCATTTCTAGTCTCATTGTTATTTATCTTGTTAAGAGTAAAATGAACATGGATGTAACAAGGAAGAGTTTTGCACTCTAAAAATGTAGAAAATGCCATGTAGAGCATAAACGAAGAAACTTCAATATGTAACCAACAGAGCATATCTGTCAAGGAAGAATTCATTGCATATTAATCAAAAACTGGATTTTATAATGGTTTATACTTGTTTCAAAGTCCTATTTTTGCAACCCCAAGTTAGTGTTTTTTCCTGATTAAATTGGATTTCTTTCAGTACACCTCAGAATAGTGAGCTAGATTTCTTCTTTTTTTCTTTATGTGGCAAAAGTAACATAAATAGCGGGTATTAATATAAAGATTTTCCTTCATCTATCCTTAAAATTTTAACTGAAAGTTTCCTCCCTGTATTAAAGTATTCCAGCCACTTGACAAGATAATGCTCCTCTGATGTGTATCTGATCTAACCTTTGTCTTTGTCAGGAAAAGAAAGATTTTTCATGGAGATGTCTGTGAATGCAGTTTGTCTCTTTAATAGTAGGTGAGGGAGTTATAGTGTGATATATGCTGTATTTTGGCATAGACACATGCCATTTAAAATGAAGTGCTTCATTTATAAAGTAATAAGAACATTAGCTAAATTTGTGTTCCTAAATATGAACAGATAAGTCAAATAAAGGTTTTATTTCAAACAAAAAATCCCAACCTTTCACATTGTTAGGTTTTTGACAGTTGCTGATTTGATTGGTCATCTTTCATTAGTCACAGGAAGAGTTAAAGCCTTTCTGGAATTTAATTTTAATTTGATCAGCTGTTGTTTTTCCTTTAGTATGCTCAACTTGTTCCTCTGATTAGTAATAATTTTTAATATTCTATTCTTACTGAAGTCTTAATTTAATAGGAAACCACCTACCTATAATTTCATTTACTAGTTCCACAGAAGGACTTTGATTTTTGTTCTTCATGGCTTATGGAAAAAAATGCCATTTTAGATTCAATAAGAATTAGTGGAATGAATTTAAACTCTTAGAGAAAGGAATTTTCCCCAAACTAACAAAAACTAAAAGTTTATTCTTTTTGCAGTCTGTACTGTCTCACCTATTCCAGTTCTTTTTCAGTTAACATAAAAATATTCTTATGTGTGTCTTATTTGCTAATCAATCCAGAGAAAATATATTTCAGTAACATGCAATTATTTGAAGAGTTACACATATTATAAAAGGATCCCTGGGTCAGGAAGAGCCCCTGGAGGAGGAAATGGCCACTCACTCCAGTATTCTTGCCTGGAGAATCCATGGACATTGGAGCCTGGCGGGCTACAGTCCATAGGATTGCAAAGAGTCAGACACGACTGAAGTGACTTCGCATTTCTAAATAATTTCCTGTTCAGACATACTTCCTGTTTTCCCTCATTCAATCCTCTTAAAGTTCCTTATTCTCTATTCTTTGATATCTTTTCATTTAATTTTATTTTTGTGTGATTTTAGTTTATCTTATACACACTTATTTCTAATACTGATTCTTTTCTTTTATGTACAGCTCTTTGGAAATTCTGAAATAGTTTCTTCAATTTTTTTTCTCAGTTCCTGGTATGCAGCATGTGGTGAATAAATGTTGAATGAATGAGTGCTAATGATCTAGCCAAGAAACAATCATCCTGTCAAAGCTCCTTTTTCTCAAAATTGCTTAGGACTGAAAACAAAAGTCAACAGCAGAAGCTGTTTCCTAAACTTTACATGTGATTCAGCAGCCTTGAGTTTCATCTGGGCTCATCTAGGATAACCGAGATGATGCTTTCTAAACAGCTGACACTCATCTCAGGCATTGTTGACAGGCCCTGCCTGCCAGTGACCATTAATGCCTTTGCTCTGGGGCTAAACTCTCCTAATTGCTGAATTCTTAGTATGAATGATGTTTTTGCCTGAGAACTCCAACACTGTCATGTCTTTTTATCCCTTTACTGTTGACATCAACCTTTAACCAGTACTTATAGTCTCTAATAAGCAGAGGACCTTTTCCTTCTACGAATCCCTCTGAACTCATAAACCTTCTTACTTATTAGATCAGGTGGTTAAAGTAAAATATCTCAGATGATATTTACTAATGAAAGTGCTGATACAAAAACTAAACCATTATAAAAATAATCTTTAAAAAGTCCTTCATATACTCAAAATATAATAGTGAAAATGTGGACTTAGACAAATATATTTAATTTACACAAAAGCAGCTGCTGTGTCATATTACTAGAGGCCTTTAAAATAAGGACCTGTGAACTGAATTGATTATCACAAAACTCCAAAATAATTTTGTCTGGGCAGATTGTTGAGGCATTATCTTGTTTTGTTATTAAGAATTTGTAGTCAGAATTAGGAAAGAAAAGTTTTTTAGGTTAAACCATCTATGGTGAATAGTACTTTTAATCATCACATAGCTCTTAAATGTTTACGACTTGACCTTTGAGGAATCATAGCAAACCAAAAGCCCTGTCTCTTATACACATTCAGATGTGTATAAGAGACAGCACCATAACTGAATAATGTAAAGTAACATTTATGAAAACAGATTACCTATAATCAGATTTAGATAATTATATAACCACCTATGAAACACATACCATCTTGTAATGTTTTAAGTTCTGAAATATAAATATTGGGAATCTCTTGATAATCACTAAATTCCCAACATTCTAAATAGCAGCAGAAGGGACTTTGTCCATTTTTTAAAAATATTTATTTATTTATTTATGGCCTCTGAGGGAGAGGGAGAGGGTGGGATGATTTGGGAGAATGGGACTTTGTCCATTTGGATAGTCTCATTGAAATGGAATTATTCTTCTGTTTAGTTCAGTTCAGTCACTTAGTCAGATCGGACTCTTTGTGACCCCATGGACTGTAGCATGCCAGGCTTCCCTGTCCATCACAAACTCCTGCAGCTTGCTCACACTCATGTCCATCAAATCAGTGATACCATCCCACCATCTCACCCACTGTTGTGCCCTCTTCTCCTGCCTTCAATCTTTCCCAGCATCAGGGTCTTTTCCAGTGAGTCAGTTCTTTGCATCAGGTGGCCAAGGTACTGGAGTTTCAGCTTCAACATCCATCCTTCCAATGAATATTCAGGACTGATTTCCTTGAGGATTGACTGGTTGTATCTCCTTGCAGTACAAGGAACTCTCAAGAGTCTTCTCCAGCACCACAGTTCAAAAGCATCAATTCTTTGGTGCTCAGCCTTCTTTATGGTCCAACTCTCATATCCATACATGACTGCTATTAATATATTATAAAATACAAATTATGCTATATCAGTTTTATTTTTCTTTGCTAATCAAAAATATAAGATGCATATACTATATTGTGTATATGTAAAATACATTTTACATTTGTTAAGATTTATCTTCCTGACAACCTTACTCTAAAATTGATGCTGAATTTCTAGTTGTTGGTATTCTCGATAAGTAGGACATTGGCCTTGTGAATGATTATTCCATGTATGATTGCTAGGTGTATCACCAGTTGGTATAATAATATGATCTTAGGAAATATAGAAAGCTTATGGATCATCAAATGCATTTACTATTCTGTTAATATGGCCCACTTTAAAATATCATCAGTAGTCAGTCAGCCAAGGCTCCACTACATGAAGGGATAGATCTTTATCTCCTGAGGCAGCACAATTTATCATTGCAGCTCAGGTTACTAGAAGTTTCTGCCTTTTTGTTATGCAATGAAACCTTTCCACCTTGTAGTTTCCATATAATAGTCCATTCATTCTCTCTTCCTACAGACCAGTCCTTCACATGGCAGGACTTCCTGCAAGCCATTTCATTCATTCTCCCCATCACTCCAGGAGGGAGATGTGAGTACCACCATTTTCTGGATGATGATATAGAGAAGCAGAGACATCAGGTTAGTTGACTGAGACACATGGCTGTATTTTATTTCAGTCAGTATACCTTCAATCCAATCTTCTTTTCAAAATGCTTTTCTTTTTCCTGTTTGAATCATTAACTATGTCCCAAAGAGATTTTGATTTTAGGGTTAAATGGATTTTATGGCCTATTTTTAGCTTCCTTAACCATACATATCTGTATATAACTCTGACAAGAGTAACTGAAGATAAATATTAATATTTGCTTTTAAAGTAGAGTGAAAGTTGTAAGAAGAGGCCATACTTATATTTATAAATGTAGGTTTGGATATGGTATATTGTATGTGCTCAATAAATGCTTTTCGGACTGAAAAATAATCCATCTGTAGGTAAAGTCTTTGAAATATATACAAATGAAACATCTTTTATCTTCTTTTTTCCATTTTTTCATTTATTTGTTCAGTCAATACTTCATGACCATTTTCTATAAGCCAAGAAGAGTGGTAGACAATGAACAAGGTTGTTAAAGTCCCTACCACTGTTGCACTTACTTATTTTCCGGTTCTTTCTGGGTCTGCCAATCTATAAACATTAGAAAAATCTCTACTGGATAATAGTGTTTTAGGATGTAATCTCCTTGTGATTACATTATTTTATAATGACTGCTCAAATTATATTAATCAAAGATTTACAATTTTTGATTTTGTCCTGGATTTTCCACAGGAACCCTAAATCTAGAGCATGAATATAAACAGTGAGAGAGGGAGAAACGTAAGTGTGAAAGAGAGGAAGAGAGTAAGTTTGAGGGTTAAATAAAAAAGGTAGCACACACAGAAGCACACACAGAACAGGACTACATCAATTTCATTTTGGATTTCTTTACTTTAAGGTCATGTTTTATGGTTATGAATATACAGAATAACTAAGGAATGGAGACTTGAATTATTTCCTATGAAGTCTCCCCAAAGCTGCATGAAGGCTCCATGTCAAAGCTGGATCTTAAGCTTTCCCCTGCTGAGAACATGACTTTGTTCTCATTAAATATTCCCCACCTGCAGTGCACATGCTAAACATAACTTTGGAAAATGAATCAAGGAGACTTCTAATGTGGGATTGTGATCAATGGCTAGTTCATTAGTGAAATGTTTTGATAGTAGTTAGCAATACCAGTCTTCCTGGGTCTGTGGACTTTGTGTCCAGGTCTCTGTGTTTTTGCTGTATTCTTGTGTCATCTGTCCCAAGCAGGTCTATCCTGTGAAACAGTTTCTTCCTCCTCAGACCCCATTTTAGAAATAAGTTGCCCATGTAGTTAAATAGTATCAAACATTGGAAACAAATGACACAATAAATGCTAGTCTTTTTCTTTCATTTCCATAGTTATTACCAGGAGATATTAACATTCATGGGACACCAGTATATAGTTAGGCCATGAAAGCAAGTATAGTAAGTCCCCTACATGTGAATGAGTTTCATTCTGAGAGTGGATTTGTAAGTCCCGTTTGTTCTTAAGTCCAACAAAGTTAGCCTAGGTACCCAATTGGCAGACTTGGTTATATCGTACTGTACTGTAATAGGTTTATATTGATTTTCACACAAATGGTACATATGTAAGAAGGAAACTGGGAGCTGGTGATGGACAGGGAGGCCTGGCGTGCTGCAGTTCATGGGGTCACAAAGAGTCGGACACGACTGAGCAACTGGACTGACTGACTGAAGAAGCAAACACAAAAAAGTAAAGGAAACGTTTTGAATCTGATGGTACAGTACCGTGAAAAGCACAATAGTTTAGTACAACAGCTGTCATACAAGGGCTGGCATGCATGTTCGCAACTTGAAGATTCACATGTAGGGGTCTTACTGCGTACATCTACAGAAGTGGTTTATGAGAAGTGAAATTCTGAGCATAGTTAGGGCTTTGATCCCATGAAAAACAAGTAATCCTTTATGAGGAGAGCTACTTTTAACAACTTATGTTTAGTGGAACAGCCATTTTATAATCCCATAAATTCTGAACTACTTATTAGAAAACACAAAAAATTTCAGTGAATTAAATGAATTCTCTCAGAACAGAAGAATTGAAATATTCTAAGAGTAAAGGGTTTTTGTTCGCTTGTTTGCTTGCTTTTTCTTTTGTTTGTTTGCTAGTTTTTTATATTTTTTTCTGTTTAATATATTTGATAAGATTTTTCAAATGATTATCTAAGTAATAATGGCCAGAGGTATTTCATGTGATAAATTAGTGAAATATTCATGACTGGGAATAATGTTAATGAAAGATTTCTGTGAGTGAGACGCTATGTGGTAGAGTTTAATATGTGTAAATTAAATCATCTACTTGGAAATATACTAATAAAAGCAATGAATTAAACATCAGGACCAAGAGATTTCAGCTTATTAATATGGTGTAACTCTATTTAGCAAACCTTAATTTGCTGAACACTGATACTGCTGGTAAAATTAATAAGTAGAAAAAGTGTACCCAGCAAAATCCAGATGTATAAAATATTAAACTTTAAAATTTAATTAAGGTAGTACAATATTAAAAGTTGGGAGAAAATAAACTTAATAATTTTAAATAGGTGCCAAGCTATTACTGCTATATGAGTTATAGGAAAACATTTTGCTAAAATTAAATTGTCAGTTATGATTTGCAGGCCATATTTGACAAAAATGAATTCTCAAAAAGAGAAATATCTCATTTATCTCTCAAAATTTTGAGATTTTAAAATATGCATTTCAAAGCCGTGTAGGGATAAGTTGTATAATGGTATTGACTATCAACAGTGAAGTGAAGTGAACAGTGTTACAATATACTGAAGACGTGAGTGCTCTGAATTATTTTCATTTTTGCTGTCCAGTCAATGCAATAATTCTTTCTTATATTAGTGGTTTACTAAGGTATGCAATACACTATTGAATGACTTTGAAATGTCAAGCATTGTCCTAGGTGCTAGGGATTCAATGGTGACCAAGTTATCCACGTATTCAGCCACTATGGGACATGTATTCAAGTGAGACAAATGAAGGGCAATTAAATAAATAAGTGTTAAAGGAATAAAAGCAAAAATAGGGTGATGAAAAAATAGGATGTACATGATAAAGGAGGGCCTATATCAAGTCCCTATTCTGTGATCTATAAGGCTTTCAGTTCAGTTCAGTTGCTCAGTCGTCTCTGACTCTTTGTGACCCCATGAATCGCAGCACACCAAGCCTCCCTGTCCATCACCAACTCCTGGAGTTCACTCAAACTCACGTCCATTGAGTCGGTGATGCCATCCAGCCATCTCATCCTCTGTCGTCTCCTTCTCCTTCCGCCCCCAATCCCTCCCAGCATCAGGGTCTTTTCCATTGAGTCAACTCTTCTCATGAGGTGGCCAGAGTATTGGAGTTTCAGCTTCGGCATCAGTCCTTCCAATGAACACTCAGGACTGGTCTCCTTCAGAATGAACTGGTTGGATCTCCTTGCAGCCCAAGGGACTCTCAAGAGTCTTCTCCAACACCAAAGTTCAAAAGAATAAATTCTTCGGCACTTAGCTTTCTTCACAGTCCAACACTCACATCCATACATGACTACTGGAAAAACCATAGCCTTGACTAGATGGACCTATGTTGTCAAGGTAATATCTCTGATTTTCAATATGCTGCCTAGGTTGGTCATAACTTTCCTTCCAAGGAGTAGTGAAGTGAAGTGAAAGTCGCTCAGTCATGTCTGACTCTTTGCAACCCCACAGACTGTACAGTCCATGGGATTCTCTAGGCCAGAATACTAGAGTGGGTAGCCTATTCCTTCTCCAGGGGATCTTCCTGACCCAGGAATAGAACTGGTGTCTCCTGCATTTCAGGCAGATTCTTTACCAACTGAGCTATCAGGGAAGTCCCTTCCAAGGAGTAAGTGTCTTTTAATTTCATGGCTGCAATCATCAACTGCAGTGATTTTTGAACCCAAATAAATAAAGTCTGCCAGTGTTTCCACTGTTTCCCCATCTATTTGCCATGAAGTGTTGGGACTGGATGCCATGATCTTCATTTTCTGAGTGTTGAGCTTTAAGCCAGCTTCTTCACTCTCCTCTTTCACTTTCATCAAGCGGCTCTTTAGTTCCTCTTCACTTTTTGCCATAAGGGTGGTGTCATCTGCATACCTGAGGTTATTGATATTTTTCCTGGCAATCTTGATCCCAGCTTGGGCTTCCTCTACCACAGCATTTCTAATGATGTACTCTGCATATAAGTTAAATGCAGGGTGACAATATGCAAAAATATCTGTGCTAGACATATTTTTAAACATTTTAACACCTCTGAAATTGGAATATACCATAGGATTTATAATAATGTCACCATTATAGTAGGGTTTTTTTTTTTTTTTTAGTGAAAGATTAAGTGATAGCAGGCATCATGTTGATGGATTTTTAGATTTGATTAAAAAAACCTTCCCTCAATAGTTAAGAAGTATAGTTGGGAAGTTTTAAAGTGAAAGTGAAATTGGTCAATCTTGTCTGACTATTTGCAACCCCATGGACTGTAGCCTACCAGGCTCCTCAGTCCATGAGATTTTCCAGGCAAGAGTACTGGAGTGGGATGCAAGATAATTAACCTTAAAATTCTATATTCTCTGTGTTTAAAATTGGAATAATATAAAATTAATTTGTGGAGTTATGAAGGCCAAGGAAGATAGATTATATAAAAATGCTCTGTGAAACGCAAAGGATTACAAACATATCAGTTCAGTTCAGTTCATTCGCTCAGTCGTGTCTGACTCTTCACAACCCCATGAATCGCAGCACACCAGGCCTCCCTGTCCATCACCATCTCCCGGAGTTCACTCAGACTCACCTTCATCGAGTCCGTGATGCCATCCAGCCATCTCATCCTTGGTCGTCCCCTTCTCCTCCTGCCTCCAATCCCTCCCAGCATCAGAGTCTTTTCCAATGAGTCAACTCTTCACATGAGGTGGCCAAAGTACTGGAGTTTCAGCTTTAGCATCATTCCTTCCAAAGAAATCCCAGGACTGAGCTCCTTCAGAATGGACTGGTTGGATCTCCTTGCAGTCCAAGGGACTCTCAAGAGTCTTCTCCAACACCACAGATTAAAAGCATCAATTCTTCAGTGCTCAGCCTTCTTCACAGTCCAACTCTCACATCCATACATGACCACAGGAAAAACCATAGCCTTGACTAGACGGGCCTTAGTCGGCAAAGTAATGTCTCTGCTTTTAAATATAATATCTAGGTTGGACGTAATTTTTCTTCCAAAGACTAAGTGTCTTTTAATTTCATGGCTGCAGTCAGCATCTGCAGTTATTTTGGAGCCCCCCAAAATAAAGTCTGACACTGTTTCCACTGTTTCTCCATCTATTTCCCACGAAGTGATGGGACCGGATGTGATTATCTTCGATTCTAAATGTTGAGCTTTACGCCAAATTTTTCTCTTCCCTCTTTTACTTTCATCAAGAGGCTCTTTAGTTCCTCTTCACTTTCTTCCATAAGGGTGGTATCATCTGCATATCTGATGTTATTGATATTTCTCCCAGCAATCTTGATTCCAGCTTGTGTTTTTTCCAGTCCAGCGTTTCTCATGATGTACTCTGCATATAAGTTGAATAAACAGGGTGATAGTATACAGCCTTGACATATTTCTTTTCCTATTTGGAACCAGTCTGTTGTTCCATGTCCAGTTCTAACTGGTGCTTCCTGACCTGCATACAGATTTCTCAAGAGGCAGGTTAAGTGGTCTGGTATTCCCATCTCTTTGAGAATTATCCACAGTTTATTGTGATCCACACAGTCAAAGGCTTTGGCTTAGTCAATAAAGCAGAAATAGATATTTTTCTGGGACTCTCTTGCTTTTTCCATGATCCGGCAGATGTTGACAATTTGATCTCTGGTTCCTCTGCCTTTTCTAAAATCAGCTTGAACATCAGGGAGTTCATGGTTCACGTATTGCTGAAGCCTGGCTTGGAGAATTTTGAGCATTACTTTACTAGCATGTGAGATAAGTGCAATTGTGTGGTAGTCTGAGCAGTCTTTGGCATTGCTTTTCTTTTTTATTGGAATTAAAACTGACCTCTTCCAATCCTGTGGCCACTGCTGAGTTTTCCAGATTTGCTGGCATACTGAGTGCAGCACTTTCACAGCATCATCTTTCAGGATTTGAAGTAGCTCAACTGGAATTCCATCACCTACACTAGCTTTGTAGTGATGCTTTCTAAGGCCCACTTGACTTCACATTCCAGGATGTCTGTCTCTAGATTAGTGGTCACATCATCAAGATTATCTGGGTCATGAAGATCTTTTTTGTGCAGTTCTTCTGTGTATTCTTGCCACTCTTCTCAATATCTTCTGCTTCTGTTAGGTCCAGACCATTTCTGTCCTTTATCGAGCCCATCTTTGCTTGAAATGTTCCCTTGGTATCTCTGATTTTCTTGAAGAGATCTCTAGTCTTTCCCATTCTGTTGTTTTCCTCTATTTCTTTGCATTGATCACTGAAGAAGGCTTTCTTATCTCTTCTTGCTCTTCTCTGGAACTCTGCATTCAGATGCTTATATCTTTCCTTTTCTCCTTTGCTTTTTGCCTCTCTTCTTTTCACAGCTATTTGTAAGGCGTCCCCAGACAACCATTTCGCCTTTTTGCATTTCTTTTCCGTGGACAAACACATAGAAATGCAATAATCCTTACTAGCCTTCGACTAGAGAGGGCTTGCTCTCTAGCTAGAGCGCATGGTGTATTCAAATAAGGAAACATGGATTGATTGTTCTGGTTTATGTTAAAATATCTATCTACTACCTCTTATCATATAAAGCACAACAGAATATGGGCAAAAAGCAAAGTGGCACACAGATGTTTTCTTCTAAATATATAGATGCATATTGAAATTTTAATGTTAACTTTTAAACATAACCCATTGCTAACAGAATATGCCATATCTGAGCATAATTAGTCATCTGAGTGATTTGATTAGGCCCTATTTTACAATTTTTGAAAAAAGCTTCTCAAAGTTAAACATTTGTTTTCTGCTTTTACTATATACTCTTTCCTGGATATTTAACCAGAGACTCTAATGGAAATTTCATTTCCCTCCCCACCCCCGACTTTCCAGCATTATCCAAGAAAGAAAGCTATCACTTCAAATATAGTCTTGTCTCCTGTCAAAATCTCATACTGCCTGAAGATGCAGTGTAGGAGATTAAGAATCTGGCTCTACAGTTTCCAGTATCAAAATGGATTGAATGATTGCAGCACAAAAAGCCGAATTAAGAAACCTTACTAGGAGACAGCTTTAGCTTGTGACCTTAGGCAATCCACTTAATTTCTTTCCCTCTCTCCCCCTCTTAGACACCCAATCTGTAAAATAAGATTTATGATTTCTGCCAGCACCTGTGGTTATAAATCCACAGTGCATATATTTGTGTTGGTCAGAACATAATCCACATACACATTTGCATAAAGGATTAAGATTTGGTTAAAATTAAATCATAGGAAAAATAAATAAGTTGAATATTTATATATATAACTGGGTTTTCCACAACAACAGCGTTATGGCAGACCTGTAATCTGTCATGTTTCAAATAACACCCCATGGACAGAGAAATGAGGAAGAAATAGAGGCACAGAAAAGACCAAGTAAATGGATAAGAACTTTTCAAGCTGATGAATGTTTCCTTCTGGTGAATGAAGCATATGTGACTCAATACTAGAAATAGAGTAAACACCAAGTACATACCAGCTTAGGAAACTGAATGTATTTTTGGTTGGAGCTCTCAACTGTGGTTATAAATCCACAATGCATATATTTGTGTTGGTCAGAACATAATCCACATACACATTTGCATAAAGGATTAAGATTTGGTTAAAATTAAATCATAGGAAAAATAAATAAGTTGAATATTTATATATATAACTGGGTTTTCCACAACAACAGCGTTATGGCAGACCTGTAATCTGTCATGTTTCAAATAACACACCATGGACAGAGAAATGAGGAAGAAATAGAGGCAGAGAAAAGACCAAGTAAATGGATAAGAACTTTTCAAGCTGATGAATGTTTCCTTCTGGTGAATGAAGCATATGTGACTCAATACTAGAAATAGAGTAAACACCAAGTACATACCAGCTTAGGAAACTGAATGTATTTTTGGTTGGAGCTCTCACCAACATGGAATTGAGATGTATTTCCATTATAATAGGAGATGATTTTCTGTGTTGTGTTTGCTTCCTTTATCTTAAAATTTCTAAATATTTTCTGACGTCAAACCTGGCATTTTATAACTATGCCCACATTCGAAAGAAAGTAATTTTATATTTACTCCTTGCCATTTACAGGAAATTCCTAATAGACTTTCCTTTTTGTGGTCATTTCTCATTTCTCATTGTTCATTTCTTACTGATGCCACATCAGAGATTCCAGTTGTTGCTAATGGAAGGTGAAGGTCATTCAGTTCCTCCCTTATTGCAAGAAAATATCTTTTTCTGCTACTTTCACTGTGTAAAGATATGGCATTAATGTCTTTATATTTCATAGAATATTGAGAAATGTCAAATAAAATATATGGGACAGGCTTTTAAAAGAAAACTCTATTTTCTTGATAGGCATTTAAAAACATTGATCGTGGAGTTTCCTGAACAGAACTATCTTTGTCCAGCTTCTTCCTTGTTCAGATCTTCATGGATTTCTCATTGCCAGAAAGCCTCCCTAAAATATCAATTGCATTATGTCATTTTCTGTCTAAAAATCTTTCCTTGCTACTCATATCTACATAGAATAGAGTCAAAATTTATTTCCTTTTCAAGAGCCTGCTCTTTGATCAACCAAATGCTTCTTTTCACGGGCATTTTCCGTGACTCCTTTGAAATGAAGCAGTGGATTCAGCCCAACTTGTGTGATCAACAGAGAGTAGCCGCTACTTTTGGAGCACATCATGTGCACTTACTCCATAAGTATCTTCATTTGAAGATAAAGGAGCTGAAGACCAGATAAGACAAAGCAATTCATCCAAGTTTACATAACTCTTAATGCCACAGCTAAGGATTAAATCCAGAATTGCTACTGAAATGTGTGTTTCTCTCTACCAGGCTAAGCATAGTCAAAAGAATGCTGTCTTTCTCTTCTTGATGCTTAGTGCACAGAAAAAGTTGTTTCCCTTTATCTCCAATGCCCATCCAAGCACAGAAAAAGTTATTTCCCTTCTCTTCTTGATGCTTTGTGCACAGAAAAAGTTGTTTCCCTTTATCTTCAATGCCCATCCGAATCTCACTCTATATTTTGGTTACAGTTATAGCCTTCTCCATGTAGCCGAAGATGGGCAATCTTAGCCCTTGGTCATTTAATACATACATTGACAACTCTGACATAGGAAAGCTAATCCAATCTTGTGATGCTTCTGGCTTTATTGCTTTTATATTCTTTAATGAGATCACTCCTTTTTGGCATCCTGCTATATATTTCATCCTAGTTTTGAGAGAAGCACCCTAGTTTCTTTCTGTGGAAATAACCCGTATATAACTCTTAACTTTGTGTGTTTATCTACAATTAACTTCATCCTCTGGTTCAAGTGTGAAGAGGATGCTGAGATCTGTTCAACATGAGCATCCTTTTTCCCTGGACAGTGATTCATCCAGGGATAGACCTATGGCCTTGTTAAAGCCAACAAAACACAGTGAGATTCTGTCGTAGAGTGGAGTCCTCTCACTTCTAATGGGACTATGACACTAGGAATGATAGGAGCACGGACACTTCCTGGGTCCCTTGCCTGAGATGTAAAATATTGTAGCAGAAGAAAGAATTGAGATAAAGAAGAAAACACATCCTGAAAACTGAGTTTGAGCTCATGATTCAAGCCTCACTTGAAGCTAGACTGGATTTTTAGTTGCTTGAGCTAATGAATTCTGTTTTGTTTATACCAGTTTGTGCTGGATTTCCAATCTACCACAACTTAAGACATTAAATGCATGAATACCTAGTTTTCCTTGAATACATATATACATTGCGTATATATTATAAATATGTGTGTAAAATATGGGAACATGTACATGTTCCCCTTCTTAGGTTCTGGATTTGTTTAGGACAGAATTATATTTTATTTGTATTTTTGATTTTTTTCATCATCTTTTTCAATGTCAGCTAGTAAGAACTCTATTCTTACTAATTAAATAAAATTACAGAGCATTTGCAAACTGGAAGGATGGAATTATGTTTCTGGGCTTGCTTGTATTTGATGTAATATTAGAAATGGATCTTTGCCACCCAACACTAGAGTCTGATTTCCTTTTAGAGATTTGGTCCCTCTTAAAATAGCCTCAGGGTTCTTGGAGGATCCACATTTACTACAGCTGACTCACATGGGTTGGGTGGGACATTATTATCTATTTCATGAGTAGATGACATAGCCCAGGGCAACAGCCATCAGCATATTTGAGTTTCTTCTCCATGGTGACTGGTTCAGAGATGGGCCGGTGAATGAAGCCTGTAAATTAGAGTTTTGTTGGGATTTCTTGAGCTAAGACTCTGAATTCTCTTTCTCTCTCTCTCTTTTTTTTTAAATGTTGGGTATATTGCAGTTTTAGCTGCATTTGTTGAATTGCAAAGGATATAGCCCCAGGAGATGCTGTTTGTCTTACACTAATGCTTTTGAACTGTGGTATTGGATAAGACTTTTGAGAGTCCCTTGGACTTCAAGGAGATCCAACCAGTCCATCCTAAAGGAGATCAGTCCTGGGTGTTCATTGGAAGGATGGATGTTGAAGCTGAAGTTCCAATACTTTGGCCACCTGATGCAAAGAGCTGACTCATTTGAAAAGACCCTGATGCTGGGAAAGATTGAGGGCAGGTGACAGAATGAGATGGTTGGATGGCATCACTGACTCAATGGACATGAGTTTGAGTAGACTCCAGGAGTTGATGATGAACAGGGAGGCCTGGCATGCTGCATTCCATGGGGTTGCAAAGAGTTGAACACGACTGAGTGACTAAACTGAACGGAAGCATGAACAGAGAGATTTTAAGGAAATGAAAGAAACAGGTGGAGGTGAGGAGGATTTAGAGAGAGAAACTGAGACCTGACAATATTGTCTGAAGCCCTGAATAAAACTTCACCTGAAGTCTCTCCAGCTGTTATTCTTTCAAAATACATGAGGCAACACATGTGATTTGTTTGTTTATTCTCCTTTGTCAGGTTCTAATGCGTATTGTAATGTTTTCAAGAGGGAAAGCCCTGATACAAATAGTTTAATATCACATTCACACTAGCATTTCTTGATAAGTGACTGCTTCTTCTGAAATGAACATGAAGTAAGAAACCTGGAACTTTAATCCTTTTCATACTTTTGAGTTGTTAAAAGTTAAGAAAGAAAACCTTCATCTCAAAATGAAAATTTATATGTAAGAATTTTATAAGACAAAATATAATTTTTTAGTTTTGATAATCAATTAAGATTTTAAATTTTTGGTAAGTACTAAAAAGACTAGGAATTCCTAAGTAGACCTTGAAAAATGGAGCAATATCTTAAGTGCTTCTCTGGCCTTTGCTAACACAGCTACATATTTTTTTTCCAGTTATATTTAACATATAGTACCATGTAAGTTTAAGATATACAGTATAATAATTAGACTTATATGCATCATGAAATGATGATCATAGGAAGTTTAGTGAACATCCGTCATCTCAGCTATATATATATTTACTACTCTGGTTAAGTTTCTCTATCATCTGACCAGAGTCTACTATTATATCTGAAAATGCAGATTAACGTGTAAAGTTAATGACAACTTTTTCTAATTATTTTGGACTGATGTCCCATAGAAAGAGCTTTGAGAGAGTCAAGAATTCTCATAAAGATCACAAGTGGACATTTATTGAAACTGATTTCTAGCTTATAAACTCTTTCTTGCTTATTTAAGTATCTTTAAAAAAAAAACAAATAGAAATATAAAATTACCCATGTTTGAGGTGATCTTCTAAGATTTATAAGTAATTTATAGTTATATATCTATTTATCTGCATGCATGTAGGTACATCTCATTTAATCCTGTAACAACTCAAAGGAGTGTCTGTTCAGTTCAGTTCAGTTCAGTCGCTCAGTTGTGTCAGACTCTTTGCGACCCCATGAATTGCAGCACGCCAGGCCTCCCTGTCTATCACCAACTCCTGGAGTTCACTCAATTCGTGTCCATCAAGTTGGTGATGCCATCCAGCCATCTCATCCTCTGTCGTCCCCTTAGTGGCTATTATTAGACCTAAAATATAGATGTGTAAATGAGGCACAGAAAATTTAACAAATATATATTAAAATCATGAGCTAGTATGTAATTTGAATCCAATCAGCCTGACTCTTGTTCTTTCTTAAGACTTCCACTATCCTGCTTGTACCATTTACATGAAATGAATGACTAATTTTATTTTCTTAATAATTAGTGTAGTCAAATTGTTTCTGTAGAATCAGCCTCTGTTTGTACCAGGCTGCATAATTCCACATGCTCTAAAAGCCATGCCTTTTAAGGTTTCTTCCCCAAATTTAATGCTACATGAAGATAGCATACTTTTGTATCCCACATTGTGCTGGGTAAGTAATAGCAGGTATTCAACAAGTATTAAGAATTTAATTGAGAATTTTATTATTTCTTTTGGTGTTTTCAGTATTATTCTGTTTTTTATTTTGCTAAAATGACATAACAGAGTTCCATTTGATTTAGAGACAGGGATGCTGAAGGACATTTCAAGATCAAAAAATAGTTTGGGGAAATAGTGTGCTCCTAATAGCAATCAAACTTTCAAGTCAGCATACCCTTTGCAAGCTCTCTCTTGTTAAAATACAAGGAAACCTGTTCAAAAAAGTCCCAAAGTGCTTAACAGATAAATTCTGGGACTCCCTTGGAAGATATTACATGATTACTTGGTTGCTGACATTAAAGGCTTTGGTGCATCTGTGGGTTGAGGAACACACACACACACACACACACACAACACACACACACAAGCACTATTGTTAAATGTCTTCTCTATGCCCCCAGGATATTCACAGAAGCGTAGAACCAAAACACCATCACCCCACATCTTCTAATCAAAGCAAGCAATTCAGTGTCTCTGATGTTGACAAATTATCTCTGGAAAATAGCCCTTGTCAGCAATGTTACCTTCAACCAGGTTAGATGGCGCAGACTTCTTGAGTCTTCTACAGAAGTCTGGCCTGGAGCCTACAGTGCAAGCTGACAATCTCTTTTAACAGTTTCTAACTGTACAGTGGTTTGAGACTTAGTGTTGTAACTGCATTCTAAGCCTCAATTCATTTCTGATATGATCCTCTGGAAGGCTGAAATCTTCATCTTACAGGTGTTTGTATATTCATTCCAATGCAAAATTGTTAATTTGGCATTATGACTTTATGACTTAGAACATAAATCTCCAAAGTCCAGAAAACTTGACAGCACTGCTCCCAGAGAAATTATAACTTCACCCATTGCACTTAAATAGCTTTTATTTGATCAGATATAGTCTGAGCTGATTTTTCATCAAATTTATATAAAATAAATTTCTTCAGATGGAAAAATGTGGCTGTTTTTTAATTGGTGTTTGTATTTGCTAAAACCTAGTTGGCCAAGAATTTATAAAGCCATGTGCTTGGTGAGGAAGGTTTAAGAAGATTTTAAAGTTGTAAATTCAGTCTCTGATAAAGAAGGGTGAAGCGGAAGAAAATGTGAGACTAAGTGCTTATAATTTTTCAGGAAATAAAAAGTCCATATTTTTCTTCAGTCCTGATATAGTTAACCCACTTATCAGTATTCTTCTAATTGATGTAGACATAAAAATTGAGGAACTTGTAAAAATGAAGAATATCTGATTGTACTTCCAGAGATTCTGATTCATTTGATCTATAATGTGGTCATTAATTTGCATTTTTACAAGTGCTTCAGTGATTATGATAAAAGTAGGTTAAGTAATATTTCCATGAGTCTATTCTAGTAGTACTAGTGTAATTACTCTTGTTGTCAAAATTTATATTTACTATATGTGAGGGCTTCCCACGTGGCAGGTTGGTAAATAATTTTCAACTGCTAATGCAGGAGCTGCAAGAGATGTGAGTTCGATCCCTTGTTTGGGAAGATCCCCTGGAGTAGAAAATGGCAGCCCATTCCAGTGTTCTTGTCTGGGAAATATCATGGACAGAGAAGTCTGGCAGGCTACAGTCCATGGTGTCACAGAGTTGCACGTGACTGAGCAACTGACCACACACAAACATGTGATCACAGTCTAAAAATGTATGTATTTACAAATGCTGTCTTTATGAACATACCTATTGACATATGTGTGCTGGCTAAGTCATTTCAGTCATGTCCAGCTTTTTGTGCCCCTATGGACTGAAGCCTGCTAGGAGTCTAAGTGCTCCCAAAGCCTACAAAATAAAAATTTCATTTCTTATTTTGATAGTGGAGCTTGTGTGAAGAGCTATATATTTTTTATTCATTTTCTAGGAGGGAATAAGAAAAGTCCTGGTGAAATAATTCAGAAATAATATCACCTCTTGACTTTGTGTTTTAAAAACAAATCATGTTGTTGTTGTTCTATTGCTAAGTCCTTTCTTACTCTTTTCAACCCCATGGACTGCAGTATGCTAGGCTCCTCTGTCTTTCCTTATCTCCCCAGGTTTGCTCAAATTCATGTCCATGGTGATGCTATCTAACCATCTCATCTTCTGCCACCCTCTTCTCCTCTTTCTTTCAATCTTTCCCAGCACCAGATTCTTTTCCAATGAGTCGATTCTTTGCATCAAGTAGCCAAAGTAATTGGAGCTTCAATTCAGCATCAGTCTTTCCAATGAATATTCAAGGTTGATTTCCCTTAGGATTGAATGGCTTGATCTTCTTGCAGCCCAAGGGACTCTCAAGAGTCCTCTCCAACACCACAGTTCGAAAGCATCAGTTCTTTAGCACTCAGCATTCTTTCTGATCCACCTCTTACATCCGTACATGACTACCAGAAAAAACTAAGCTTTGACTATATGGACCTATGTAGGCAAAGTAATGTCTCTACTTTTTAATATATTTTCTATGTTGGTCATACTTTTCTTCCAAAGAGCAAGCGTCTTTAAATTTCATGGCTGCAGTCACAATCTGCAGTGATTTTGGAGCTCAAGAAAATAAAGTCTGTCACTGTTTCCATTGTTTCCCCATCTATTTGCCATGAAGTGATGGGACTGGTTGCCATGATCTTAGTTTTTTGAATGTTGAGTTTCAAGCCAACTTTGTCATTCTCCTCTTTTACTTTCATCAAGAGGTTCTTTAGTTCCTCTTTGCTTTCTGCTATAGGGTGGTGTCATCTGTGTATCTGAGGTTATTGATATTTCTGCCTGCAAACTTGATTCCAGTTTGTGCTTCATCCAGCCTAGCATTTCTCATGATGTACTCTGCATATAAATTAAATAAACAGGGTGACAATATATAGCCTTAACATACTCCTTTCCCAATTTGAAACCAGTCTGTTGTTCCATGTCCCGTTTTAACTGTTGCTCCTTGACCTGCATACAGATTCCCCAGGAGGCAGGTAACAAGGTCTAGTATTCCCATCTATTTAAGAATTTTCCATAATGTTTTGTAATCCACACAGTCAAAGGCTTTGCATAGTCAATAAAGTAGAAGTAGATGTTTTTCTGGATCTCTCTTGCTTTTTCTATGATCCAACAGATGTTGGCAAGTTGGTCTCTGGTTTCTCTGCCTTTTCTAAATCCAGGTTAAACATCTGGAAGTTCACAGTTCACATACTGTGGTTATCCAGGTTAGTAAGACCTTTTTTGTATAGTTCTTCTATGTAATCTTGCCACCTCTTCTTAGTCTTTCTTGCTTCTGTTAGGTCTTTACCATTTCATTTAGAAGAAATTAATTGCATGAATTCTCTCTTGAGGGAAAACATCCAATGCCCATAACTCTTACGGGCACAATAAAGTTTGTAATTAGGTAGATCTGTGAATGTCTTGTCCAGAAAAGCCAGAGTTTTTTCAGAGAAATGTAAGTGCTCCAGAATAAGACTTGTATATTTTTTTGTTGTTGTTAAAGACTGCAGATGTAGAATTGCACTAATTATCAGCAAAGGTTTACAGTTTTTGAAAATGGAATTGTACTCTCTTTGGGTATTATACATGTTGAACAGGAAAATAAAGGCTAAAGTAGATAATATTCTTTTGTAAATTGCTACATACTTTCTATAAGACATTATAGTTTAGCTGATGGGTGTAAGAGTAATATTTTGCACAAGTATTTCACAATATTGAATATATATTTCTCTTTCTATAATTAGAGCTCTAATTTTCTCAGAGAAAGATTAACTTTAAGATAATAATTAGAATGTATTTCTCAAAATTGCCAGAACACATACTCAGTCCCTTGTTATTAAAAAAAATGAAGAAACACTGCATCTCACACACACCCACAATCAACCCCCCCCATACCTGCTTGAAAGAAAGAACAGTGTATTTTTAGATAAAATATTAGCTATAAATAGGTGACTTTTATAGCTTTGTTTGAAGTAAATGTGAATTTGTAAAAATTATTTTTGTTTTTCATTCAGTTCAGTTCAGTTGCTCAGTCTTGTCTGACTCTCTGCGACCCCATGAATCGCAGCACCCCAGGCCTCCCTGTCCATCACCAGCTCCTGGAGTTCACTCAGACTCATGTCCATTGAGTCAGTGATGCCATCCAGCCATCTCATCCTCTCTCATTCTCTTCTCCTCCTGCTCCCAGTCCCTCCCAGCATCAGAGTCTTTTCCAATGAGTCAGGTCTTCACATGAGGTGGCCAAAGCACTGGAGTTTCAGCTTTAGCATCATTCCTTCCAAAGAAATCCCAGAGCTGATCTTCAGAATGGACCAGTTGGATCTCCTTGCAGTCCAAGAGACTCTCAAGAGTCTTCTCCAACACCACAGTTCAAAAGCATCAATTCTTCGGTGCTCAGCTTTCTTCACAGTCCAACTCTCACATCCATACCTGACCACTGGAAAAACCATGGCCTTGACTAGACGGACCTCAGTCGGCAAAGTAATGTCTCTGCTTTTGAATATACTATCTAGGTTGGTCATAACTTTCCTTCGAAGGAGTAAGCGTCTTTTAATTTCATGGCTGCAGTGACCATCTGCAGTGATTTTGGAGCCCCAAAAATAAAGTCTGCCACTGTTTCCACTGTTTCCACATCTATTTCCTATGAAGTGATGGAACTGGATGCCATGATCTTTGTTTTCTGAATGTTGAGCTTTAAGCCAACTTTTTCACTCTCCTCTTTCACTTTTATCAAGAGGACTTTTGTTTTATGTCTGTGCAAACAGCTATCAATATAACTTTAGGAGAGGTAAACTATTAGAAACCAAATATAGGCAAAATTATTTGAATTTTTAATTTTTTTTAATCTAAGTTGAAAAGGAACAGTGTGGTCAGTCCTCACTGCTTTACATGTGGAGTGTTGGGGCTCATGCTAACATCCGAATACATTTGCAAGTCCTATAGGAAGATTGTTTCTTCTAGTGAAACATTTGGACAGAGTTTTAGGTTTTCATCCCAGTGTGTACTTTGCATGTCTTTCCTCCTGAAGCAGAAAATGAGCAGATCCAGGGTGAAGTGTCTAATTTAGACCAATTGTAATTTCCTTCAAACTAAATGGATGTTAATGATTCAGTGACCAAAACGTAGGCTGTTGTAAGAAAATAAAGATGCGCTGCAAAATGCTTCGTGCCTTTGGGCAATGAAGGATTTTCACTTGTGTTTTTAAGCTGATCCCCATGGGGAAGGGGAATCAGAAATTGCATTTGCTATATAATGAAATGTAAAGGTTGCTCTGATTTTCTTGTTTATAAATCCATCTTTCGAAATGAGACTAAGTTAATTTTAGAGTAAAACTACCCATTCCAAGAATTAACAACATCCTCAAATATTTCTTTAAGATTTAATTCCTTCAATTTATATATGCTATTATTTCTTATATTTACACTTTCATCCTTTTATAATATTACATTCTAAAATCACCTCAATTTCTACCACATAGAGCTCAATAATTTGAGTGTTTTCCACTTATCAGAGCATTGAACCTTTCAATTATCCTACCAAGTAGTTACTAAAGTAAATTTGCCACTAGTTGGTAGATGATAAAATAAGATACGAGATGGTCAAGAGCTGTTAAGTCATGAATTTGGCTTTTTAAAATGTCTTTTAATTATGACCAGTGGCTTCTGCATGATCTGATGTGTATCTAATTCTATTTTTGACATAAGCTGCTGGATGTAACATATTACTTTCATTTATAAGATGATTGTGGGTAGAAAAAATAATGGTGTATCTAAAGAGTTACATATGATTTTTAATAGTATTTAATCAAATTATCACCTGATCTGGTGAAGAGGTGGAGAAAATTGAGAAGGAAGATGAAGAGGAGGGAAGAGAAAAGAAAAAACTACGGTATTGGCTAAAGAATGATTCTTGAATGCTCCATACACCTCATTCAATTCCTACAGGGTTGCTTGAGCAGGAAACAATACTAGGTTATATCTTGCTATTATGCCAAATTGGATTTTATATATATATATATAAAATGGAGTATGAGTGAACTTTGAGAATTTGAGCCCCATGTCTATAAATGACTACTTACTAAAATATAATGAGATAATCCTGTCTTATAGGAAATCTGAACTCTTTTTTTTGGTAGTGTACAAAACATCAGTCCATTAGAAAATGTAAAGAGAGATAAAGAATGCAAGTAGTTTTTTTTTCTGTACATATTAGTATGTGCTAACAATAACATTAATAATCATTTTAAAGAAGCAGTTACCTATAGCTTAAAAGGGACTACTGAAATACTGCACTCACTGAGGGGCCCATGGTAGTCACAAAATGGTGTCAGTCCTCAAATACAGCCAAATTATCAGCATGTCTGTTTACATGATATAACCTGACATACTCTCTACTGGGATGAGGGGTGAAAAGAGCGGGAGACCGCATGAGCTGAACCTCATCATGCTTTGCCAAAAGAAAACAACAAACTGTTCAACCTCAGAGACACAAAGGCTCTTTTGACTTCATTCCAAATCAGCTAAGCTCTTTGGCATAAAATAAACCTTTTCCCAGGCATTCTGTAACAACAGTCATTTCCCAGGTTTGTTGTAATCATAATTCTCCACAAGACCTCAGAAAGCTTAAAAATTATTTCCAAATCTTTCCTAGAGGAATACGTTTTTCTCTATATTCATTCTTGGGAGAGTGTACCTGCACTTTTTGTAAAGGGTTTTTGCATTTGAAAGTAATAAAGCAAATCTTATCTGTTTTCTTTTTCTTCTTCTTCTTTTTTTTTTTAAAGTACATAATACTCATCTTTCTTCCCGTAATTTAAAGAATGCAATTGCTTTATTTACAAAGCTGCTCTTTAAACAAGTCCAAATCATGGAATTCTAGAATTTTAAGCATCTTTTATATATCCAGGAGATATGCAGATAAGGGGATTGGTGGGCTTGTATTACTACAGAAGTGAAATAAAGTCACCAGCCATGAAAACACAGGATAAAATGAACAACAAAGGGAAGCCGTGGCAGGATAACAAAGAAAAGTCGAAGGAGACTGTGATTATTTACCCTGGCAGAGAGGCCAGAGCCACGAGTAATGGGATGGAATACTGAAACGTGAGGGGAAGAAAGAGTCTTGATAGAATGTGGGTAAAAAAAAGGTTCTGACAGAATTGGATTCAGAAGTACTGTCCTCAGGGAAATGGTGGAAAATCCATTACTCAGTACACGTGTAATAGGGCAGGACCAACCTCTGGAAACTGTCGTAGGTACTGATTCTTATCGGTTCTCTGGGGAAAGTGGAGAAGCTTTTGGTGTGATCTGATTTCTGTCACTATTTTTGACCTGTTCCAAGTAACTTGACCATTTTTTAAGTTTATGTACATGGGAAACGTGAAATCCAGGGAACTTCTGATAAAAGAAAGATGGAGGAGGTACAATATGCAGGCCTTTACCATGACTGATGAGTCCAGATACGGTTATCAGGAGGACAGGGTAGGACGCAGTCATGGTCTGTGTCCCAGTGAACCAGGCGGTGCCCTGACCCTCAAGGACTGTATCCAGCCATCGCTGATGGGGCTGTCTCTCTGTGCTGGAAGGAAATCATTTCTGAAACAAACTCTGGCTTTTTCATTTGGCTGACATTTCCCTGATAGAAGCAGAGTTTATCATAAATTATAAGAAATAAAGGCGGAGAACCAATTTTCTCTTTACCTCTATTCCCCATGGACTGATAGGGCTAATGTTTCTCTTGAATGATTTGATACACTATGGCAGAATCAAATATTTGTTTTATTAAATGTAACCTGAAGCCCCATTCTTTTTGAAATTGGAGGACAATTGCTTTACAATATTGTATTAGTTTCTGCCATACAACAATGTGAATCAGCCATATATATACATGTATACTTATGAAACACCATTCTGATTAACCTACTCTAGCTGCAGAGTTCAACAGAACATGCACTAAAAATGTTCAGTCAGATTCAGGAAGAACAAGGTAGGAGGCATGAAGAGGTCAGAATACCACTTGTTGCTGTGTGACATTCAGGATCTGTCTTAATTTCTCTGAACTAGCTTTGTGAATATTTAAATTTGTTAGTGCCTAAGAAGTTATCTAAAAATACTGTGTAAATAACTATTTGACATCATGATTAACATTTAGAAAGAGCTCAGTAACTGATATTTCCAACTTTAGAATCTTAGTCTCACTGGTTCACTAAAGATTTTATTTGAATTCATCTTGTAAGCTGTATCTTATAGGTAGTTCTCTCTCTGGTCTCCAGCTTTATTCACCTGAAATCAAGGGTTAGGAAGAAAGAATCTGTGGTACCAGTATATTTCAAGTTGTTATAAGATTGTAATCCTACATTTTGGATGGCAATGTGGGTTAATATAATAAATTTGGGGGGTAATTTGTCAATGATCCAATTTTTAAATGCATATATTGTAAGTGCTAAAAGTTCTTTTTAACCATAATTGACTTTTTAGAGGTCAACTGTACTAGAAATATGGCTAACTATACTAGAAATAGTGCTAACGAATCTGCCTCTAATACGGGAGACCTGGGTTCAGTCCCTGGCCTGGGAAGATCCTGTAGAGAAGGAAATGGCTACCCACTCCAGTATTCTTTCCTGGAGAATCCCATGGGACAGAGGAGCCTGGCGGGCTATAGTCCATGGAGTCACAAAGAGCTGGATGTGGCTGAGCACACACACACGTATGTGTTCACAGCCTGAAAATATCAGTGTTTATAAATGCTGTCTTAATACGCATATAAACATTCATTTACTCACACAGTCCATGGAGTTGCAAAGAGTTGGACACGACTGAGCAACTAACATTTTCACAACAACATACTAGAAATAAACAAGCAGGGAATAAATGACATATTTCCTAAAGCTGGGCTTCCCTCCTAGCTCAATCGGTAAAGAGTTTGCCAAGTTCGATTCCTGGGTTGGGAAGATGCCCTGCAGAAGGAAATGGCAGCGCATTCCAGTATTCTTGCCTGGAGAATCCCATGAACAGAGAGGCCTGGCAGGCTACAGTCTATGGGGTCGCAAGAGTCAGACACTACTCAGCAACTAGGCACACACCTAAAGCTGGTTGACTATGGAGCCTTGTTTTGGCAAAATATTTCCTATAACAACTATTTAATGAAACATATTTTGGGCAAAGCTGATCTGCAGAGTAAGCAAAATGTATGCATAAATATAGAAGAACTCACACTTATGAATTAGCTTTTATATACCTGGTTCCCTGATAGGTGGAATAAGGCATTACAATGGCTTTCAACAAAAATATGAAGGTACACATTGCTATATTAAAATGTACAACCAACAAGGACCTACTATATAGCACAGGGAACACTTTTCAAAGTGTTGTGGCAGTCTGGATACGAGGAGAGTTTGGGACAGAATGGATATATATATATATGTGTGGCTGAATCCCTTTGCTGTCCATCTGAAACTACCACAACATTGTTAATCAGCTATACTCCAATACAGAATAAAAAGTTTAATTAAAAAAAAAAGAATATATGAATAATTGAATGAATGATCATGCCTTATTTGATCTTCATAACAACCTTATGAAGTAGGTATTACTGTCCTATTTTTTTTTAAGTGAAGCTTCTAGAAGTTTAGTCTTCATTCCAAAATTCCTCAGGTCTAAATGGCAGATCCAGACTTCAGTCACTAGTCTGCTTCTATCTATCCTCTATGCTCTTCTCATTATACGGTACTGGAGGTCTGATTGAGGCAGTGGGAGGCAGGGAGAAAAAAAGATTCCATAATCCTAAGAAACTGTCTAAGGATAGTTAAGAGGAATTTATTTAAAATGGTGAGCATAGAGTTAGTCTTCAGTTTTTGGAGGAATGTTGCACCTTAATTTTTTTTTAATGAATGGGAAAAATTACATCCCTTAAGAATAGATAAATACATCAGAGTGATAATTTCAAGAAGTTATGAGGCTGGAAAAATCTAAATAGAAAAGAGTAAATGTTCTAGACTCATTACATGAATTTAGATGAATAAATGGATAACACAAGACTAGCAGCCATTCATGCAGTGCCCACCCCACCCCACACAGATACTTTGTGTAATATCAGACAACTCAGTTTCTAGTAAATAGTTATACCTCTTCTTTAGTGATAAGTTTCACTGAAACACAGAGAGGATGAACAACTCTCCCAAAGTTCCTCAGTAAGTAAACCGAGGAGAAGTCAGTTCCAATGAATTCCAAATTCCCTATGTATTTTATGATAGTGTATTGTTATACATAGGAGAGAAGACCTTTCAAAGTGAAAGACAAGGAGAGCCGCTGTGATGTTATTATAAAAAAAAAATTCTGTGTTCTCATGATTACAGACTTTAACTGACACCTGAGTTTTCAGTGTCTATGGGGAAGGTGTACATGTATGCATCAGAGAAAGAGGGGACGAGAGGGCAAAGAAGGAGAGAATGAAGGAGAGAAGGGAGAGAGAAGAGGAGGACAGGGTTCCATTTTATGAGTATATTCATCATACATTGTTAATATTAGTTTTGAAGGGAGATGGGCAATGGCACACTTTGTGAAGAGTAGTAAATTAATAGCAGTGGATTTTCAAAGCTGGGATTTCTCTTTTGTGATTGTGGGTATTTCATTCAGAAGATGCATCATGCATCTCATCTCCCACATTTTAAATTAAATTTCCTTATTACTTTTTAAGTAGCTTGTCATGGATTATTGAGTATTTACTGTATGTTTATACTGTAATTCTCTGAAATGACATATAGTAATTGCTTTAGCTACTGCATCTGATGTCTAATTACTGTAAATGCATGTAAAGAAGTAATTAAATGGAAAAAGATAAACTTTTTTTTCCCAAAACTTCATATTACAGATTAAGCAGAGGATGTTTAGCTCTTTCTCTGATTTTTGGTAAAAACAAACTCACGTGCAAGCAGAACGATTAGCAAGCTGCCAGGGATAAATTGACTTGATGTGACTTGCTCATCTGTCCCACTGGCAGTGCAGAAGTACCCTGAACCCCAGCATGAGCTGTGAACTCATGCTGTGCCCCTGCACCCTAAAGACAAGCCAAGGCTTTCCCTATTCAGATATGTTCCTCTTCTACCTTACGATTATACTGCAGAATACAGGTGCGCCATCTCAAGACATTTTGCGTAACATATGCCTCTACAAATTTCTGGTCCAGTTGTGCAGGAAAAAAAAAAAGTTGATTAAAAACCATTACAAATGCCATACCCCCAAATTTTAACAAATACTTGATTCAGTTTTGCAACATCTGGTTATTTTTAAGTGATATGCAAATGAGCATCCCCTTGGTGTTCTGGACGATGTAAAACCACTCAGAGACAGAAATTAGTTGCATGGAGCTGGAGTAGGAGTAGGAGGGATGAGGTCTGTTTTATAACATCAAACACAGCAGCACTATACTGGTTAGGCAATGCCAAAAGTTGTCAAATGGCCTTTATCCACAGGAAAAAAGAATCACAGCAGGATGGACTTAAAGCAAGATCCAAAATTAAAGACTGCATTATTCCTCTCATCCTTCCAAGGGCAGGTGAACACAGAGGGATATTTTCAACCACTGAGATATTAATAAAGGCAGACACAAAGAGCCTATTGCAATCTTGCTGCTATGAAGTTTAAGTTGATCCAATCTTTCTTCTGACCTTTTGAATTGCCAATTGGAAAAACACACACAAATGGCCCTCAGCTGTGAAGCAGCTCAGCGAGCATTCTAGACAACCTGTGGTCATCCCCTTGAGCAAGGAATATGAAAAGCGACAAGATCTGTACCCTGCCTCTCAGAGAACACAACTTTCTGTTCCTTGGCTTGGTCTGGAAGTGCGTTCCAGTCTGCCCTCAGGTCTAAACCAGACTCCATTATTTATCTCCTTTTGGGGAGCCATAGAAATACTCTGTTACTGCCCTCAAGCTGCCAAATCTGAAACTGCAAGCAGCCAACAGTGAATTTATCAGTTGATTTCATTAATGTGAACAAAGTTGGCTTTTCACCTCCATTACAACTGGGTGAAATTAATATTAAGACATCAGGAGAAGGTATCCTTTGGCTCCAGTAAAGAATACTAATGGGGGAGAGGAATCCTTGGGATTCTGTACCAGTGTTTGACAGATTTTTAGATTTATAATCCTTCCTGCTTTTGCAGATGTTTAATATATGAATTTTAATAAGAACCAGGACCCAGTTGGAAAAGACCTTGAGGCTGGGCAAGACTGAGGATAGGAGGAAAAGAGGGAGGTGGAGGTTAAGATGGTTGGATAGCATTACCGACTCAGTGGGCACGAATTTGAGCAAACTCTGGGAGACAGTGAAGGACAGTGAAGCAAACTCTGGGAGACAGTGAAGGAAGCTTGGCATGCTACAGTCTGTGGGATCACAAAGAGCTGGACACAACTTAGCGAGTGCACAGCAACAACAACAGCACCCAACTGTTCAAGTTTCCCTTCACCAACCCTGTTCTTCTGTTCTCTAAAGTAACCCTTTGAGCACATTCTTGGAGAATATAATTTTTAAAACATTGAGTTTTTATTAATATATTCTGTCACTTGTTTGTCAGTACGTTCATTCATTTGTTCAGTCAAGTATCTTTTTTCACAATTTTATTGAGAAATAATTGGCACATATTATTGCACAAGTTAAAAGGCATCATTTTGATTCAGTTCTGCCAGTACAGTGCTAGGAAGCTAATCATATTTTCTTTAAGGCTTACTTTCCCCAAAGACATTTGATCCAGAAAGCCATCTGTGAAAGGAGAACTTTCTGAGTAACCTAGCTGCATAGACTTGTTCTTGTATTCCTCTGCTGCTTGTTATAAAATGAAGTTAATGAAATTTAACATGTAGGTTCAAGGTTAAAAGGGACATGTGAACATTAGAGTAGTCAACATTCTAGTTCATTTTTATCTATATTTTGTCAAATAACAGATATATACCTTGAATTTCTTAAAACTGTGTGAAAGGCATTCCATGCATGCATCTTCATGGCAGGAAAACGCCATAAGTTAAATACTAATAGTTGTTGATATTTATGTCAAGATCTCTGGTACTTTTCTTGACATGCTTATATTAATAATGTGTGTGTGTGTTCAGTTTCTCAGTTGTGTCCAGCTCTTTGTAACCCCATGGACTATAGCCTGCTAGGCTCCTCTTCCATGGAATTTTCCAGGCAAGAATACTGGAGGGGGTTGCTATTTCCTACTTCATGGGATCTTCCTCACCCAGGGATCAAACCAAATCTCTTGTGTCTCCTACACTGGCAGGAGGCTTCTTTACCACTGTGCCACCTGGGAAGCCCATATATAACTTGAGCTATTTGTTGTTATCATTATAATATGTTTTATTATCGTTACAATCTTATAGACATTTCCTGATGGCTCAGACATCACCTGCCAATAAATAATCCACCTGCCAATGCAGGAGACCTGGGTTTGATCCCTGGGTTGGGATGACTCTCTGGAGAAAGCAATGGCTAACCATTCCAGTAGTCTGGAGAATTCCATGGATAGAGGAGCCTGGCTGGCTTATAGTCCATGGACTCGCAAAGTAAAATATGACTGAGTGACTAACACTTTCTTTCACCTTCAACTTGAAACAAAGAATGATTAAGCAACTTAGGCAAGGTCACACAAGTAGTAGAGATGGGATCTGAAGCCAGAATGATTAGATTCACATCCTGGATTCATAACCACTCTATATTGACTCAGGGAATAGGACCTAATAAAAGAGGCCAAACTTTTTGGATTTAGAGTCAATAAAGAACCAGGATTTAGAGTCAATAAAGGTGGTAGCTGCAGATTTGAATAAATTTGAGAGCTAGAGGATAGTTACTTTACCCTTTTCTTTCTCTGACCACCCCCCTGCCCCTATACAGCAGTCCACACAGATCCACAATGAAAAAAATTTTTTTCCATTTAAACTAAAACTGAACTTCAGTCATTAGACATTAATTTCTTCCTGTTATACCATAATAGATTATTGGTAAGAGTTATATGTTATGCATTTTAATTAGGACAAAATGATTTTGAATTATTTTGATCCAATTGAACCAGCATTATCGAACCTATGCAGGATTATACCCAGCGTACTAGGATCATTGTGTATGCACAGGAGCTTGGATGCACTCACAGAAACTTACACAAAGTCAACATTGTACTTTTATATTGCAAGTTTCAAGAAATCCACAGCCTCACAAAGATCTAGGTTTAAAAGTGTGTATGACTGAAGAGGAAAAGTACTCAAACGTCAAGCAATATGTCACGTTATGTGAATAGAGAAAGTCTCCTTTTGCTTGGAAATAATTGACATATAGTTCAATTCAGTTCAGTCACTCAGTTGTGTCTGACTGTTTGCGACCCCATGAATCATAGCACGCCAGGCCTCCCTGTCCATCACCAGCTCCTGGAGTTCACTCAGACTCACATCCATAGAGTCCGTGATGTCATCCAGCCATCTCATCCTCTGTCGTCCCCTTCTCCTCCTGCCCCCAATCCCTCCCAGCATCAGAGTCTTTTCCAGTGAGTCAGCTCTTTGCTTGAGGTGGCCAAAGTACTGGAGTTTCAGCTTTAGCATCATGTCTTCCAAAGAACACCCAGGGCTGATCTCCTTTAGAATAGACTGGTTGGATCTCCTTGCAGTTCAAGGGACTCTCAAGAGTCTTCCCAACACCAGAGTTCAAACGCATCAATTCTTTGGCACTCAGCTTTCTTCACAGTCCAACTGTCACATCCATACATGACCACAGGAAAAAGCATAGCTTTGACAAGACGGATCTTTGTTGGTAAAGTTATATCCTTGCTTTTGAGTATGCTTTCTAGGTTGGTCGTAACTTTCCTTTCAAGGAGTAAGCGTCTTTTAATTTCATGGCTGCAGTCACCATCTGCAGTGATTTTGGAGACCAAAAAAATAAAGTCTGAAACTGTTTCCACTGTTTCTCCATTTATTTCCCATAAAGTGATGGGACCTGATGCCATTCGTTTTCTGAATGTTGAGCTTTAAGCCAACTTTTTCACTCTCCTTTTTCACTTTCATCAAGAGGCTTTTTAGTTCCTCTTCACTTTCTGCCATAAGGGTGGTGTCATCTGCATATCTGAGGTTATTGATATTTCTCCCAGCAAACTTGATTCCAGCTTGTGCTTCTACCAGCCCAGAGTTTCTCATGATGTACTCTATATATAAATTAAATAAGCAGGATGACAATATACAGCCTTGACGTACTCCTTTTCCTCTTTGGAACCAGTCTGTTGTTCCATGTCCAGTTCTAACTGTTGCTTCCTGACCTGCACATAGGTTTCATCCTTTCTGCATAGGATGATCTGGTATTCCTTTCTCTTTCAGAATTTTCCACAGTTTATTGTGATCCACACAGTCAAAGGCTTTGGTATAGTCAATAAAGCAGAAATGGATGTTTTTCTGGAACGCTCTTTCTTTTTCGATAATCCAGTGGATGTTGGCAATCTTATCTCTGGTTCCTCTGCCTTTTTTAAAACCAGAAGCCTGGCTTGCAGAATTTTGAGCATTACTTTACTAGCATGTGAGATGAGTGCAATTGTGCGGTAGTTTGAGCATTCTTTGGCATTGCCTTTCTTTGGGGTTGAAATGAAAACTGACCATTTCTAGTCCTGTGGCTACTGCTGAGCTTTCCATTGGAGGAGTTTAAAGGGAAGATTCTTGGAGAAGGTAAAATTTCCATTGAGCCTTAGAGACTGGTTTTTGTCTAGTGGGGGGATGTATTATCAGTTATCAAGAGTTCCAGGGTCAAGGTTAAGCTGAAGGTAAGGCTGGCACAGCCCCATAGTTTCAGTGCTTCTCCGTGTGTCTCATGTCTTATTTTCATAACACATTATTGTTCTTCAGTGTGCATCAGATGGGGGGCATTTGCAGACAGAGACTATTTTATGGAGTTTAACAGTCAGTTGTTCTTTTCTGGTTGTTCAGCAATAAAGAATCTGTCTCCAGTGCAGGAGAAGTAAGTTCATTCCCTGGGTTGGGAAGATCCCCTGGAGAAGGAAATGTCACCCCACTCCAGTATTCTTTCCTGGGAAATCCCATGGACAGGGGACCCTGGCAGGCTACCGTCCTCAGGGTTGCAAAGAGTTGAACACGACTTAGCGACTACACAACAACAATGGCAACAGCAGCAGCAGTCAGTTACATGCTTATGGAAAGGATGTGGAGAACTACAAGAGTGAGCTCCAGAGTGAGGCCTCCAAGGCTGACTTCCCAGCAGTCCTGCGGAGCTGGTCTTCTCAGCATGTTTCTCCTGAGACACTAAAGATACTAGGGACACATAAAACTGCTGGCCTCATGTGAGCTATGACCTGGAATTAGGTAACTGTTTCCACATTTGTTGAATTCAGCATCACGCATTCTTCACCCAAGCCAATAGTGTTTTCTCAAGCACTGCCTTTCTTTCTATGTAACTCAGTTCTGGGGGAAAAAAAAAAAAAAATTGATTCCTAAGAAGGAAACTAACTAGAAGAACCTAGTTGCAGTTGAAAGCCTGCTATGCAAGGGATTCTGGGAAATGTGGTTTTTCCTTTGTAGCATCTGATTATGGAACAGGTCATGAAAAGAAACTGGAACAGATGCAAAACAAGTCAGTCTACTCTATTTGTCACCTCATCCTTACCACTGTCTGAGAAGTCACCATGGCAGTTGAAAAAGGGCTACTTTGGAGAACCTTTTCTACAGAGTGAAGTGGGAGGAGATGTCTATAAAACAGAGATGTCACCTGCCATAGGAGACACGGCTAACTGAACCTTACCCTTTTCTCCCTGAGCTCCAAAATGTACCTTCTAAACACTTGTCAACCAGTTACCAAAGAATTGCTTTCAAAGTTGATCAGCATCTATTTGGAATTCCTGGCCAGGGACAAGAAATATAGGAAGATAGGCCAGAAGAAGCAGCATATAATACAGAAAAATTACAAGTCCTGGGGGGCAAATTGAGACTAAGATGTGTCTCTCACCAATTTGTTTAAGGCTAACCCCAGAAAGAATTGTGACAGTTTAAATCACTAAAATTATTTATACATTCCTCAACCAAAGAGCATTATTTCTGAGATACTGGCTAGAACCTTTATCCTGCAATAGAAAAAGTAGCATTATGACCTAAACAGAGCACATGCATCTAACTTAACTATGCCTGCATAATTGCTGGCAGTGAGCTGCATTTCTGCAATTAGGACTCATCAGCCAGGCTGGCGGATTCCCAGTATATGATGCTGGAGCATTCCACTGAGCCTGCAGAGAGAGCAGGGGCTGGGTGACATTGTCAGGCCTTTTTCATTTGAGGTACAAGTGGAGCTGCGTCTGGTCCATGTGGATAATTGTTTGTTTGCTTTTTGTCACATTTGGAACCAACGTAAATAAACCCAATCTGTAAACGAGAAAGCAAAGCCCAAAGCACCTGGAGTGTTTTGATGGAACTCGGTAAACTGAAAGCTTGTTGGCAGCTGGAGGGAGAAAAATGACATATCCTGCACCAGTGGGAATAGGGGAAAGGATTGAATGGTCACTCTCTGATACTGCTCCATTTGTAATTTTCTTGAGAAATAATAAGGATCCATTAAGATACAGTCCCTGGAAAGGAAGGAAATGCTGATCTGCATTGGAAATGATATTTAATTACTCTATATGAAATGCAAAATATCTGCCTTTAAAAAATGAGTTGGCATAAAGTAGTTTGCTTCAAAAGGGAAATAAATTGAGAGGTTTATGTTGATACAGAATGCAGATTCATAATAAAAAAAAACCCTTCACTTGTGAAAATGTGACACAGCATGTCTAGAATAAAGTGGTGTGTCCAGAACTCCTATATGGTGGGGCATGGGCTTAGGCAGGGAGCTAATTGATGATGAATACAGGGGACTTCCCTAGGAAGAACATTTGTAGAACTATTGACATACATAAGTTTAAAAAATTTAAAAAGCATTTGTCCATATGAATGAGGTAGAAGAGAGAAGCGTAAGTGAGCCACTTTTCTCCCTTCCTCCTTTACAACTGAACATCCTTTTGATATTGTCAATGCTGGTGATTTTTTGGTTCTGGATAGCTTGAAAATTTGATAAAATCTCAGATTGTGTCAAGTTTCTCTCTGTAAGTTTTGGCCTTTCATTTTGTTGACTTTTACCCTCTCCACTAGAAGGTCTGTACTCCTTAGTATTCAGAAATACCATGCCCATTTAACTCCCCGTCTTCATCCCTCCTGAAATATTCTGTCTTCTGGCAATCATCAAACACCATCTCTGTGTGCCCAGTTGTGAATTTTTAACTACAATATTTCTCTGAGAAGTATTTCTAGTTACAGTAGGAACTCTGAATGATAAAAGTTTAACTGTTTTCATATTCTTACTGGTATTACCTGTTCCCTCTTTCCCTTCCACAAATCCTGTTGAGCAACCATGCTGTCCTCTGAGGTCAGATGCTGTCTTCAAGGAGATCATAATCCATCTGAGAAATCTGTGGTGAGCGCTACAAATCAGGCTGGAGTTGGGTGCTAAGAGAGGGTAGTGAAGCAACGCTTTATCCTGCCAGGGGCATCTTCCAGAAAGTGCTATCTGAACTGGAACTTAGACTGAGCAAGATGAATGCAGTAAAGAAGAGAAAGGACAGAGACCAGACGGCACAATCTGAGGGCAGACAATGCAGGTGTGAGTGTTTCACTTTAGCTACAGCCCCGGGTTCTGCGGAGGAAAACAGGGGAAGTTCAGATGTTAGCGTAGATAAGGGCTGCATAAGGAAGGGTTGCACGTACTTTCTTGACAAGTTCTAACTGTTTTGTAGTTTCCGGTTGCTGGTGTTTGTTTTTTTTTTTCCTTTCATTTTTTTTTTTGAAGTATGTTTGATTTGCAGTGTTTCATATGTATAGCAAGTGTGTGTGTGTATGTGTGTGTGTGCGTGTATGTGCATGTGTGTGCATGCCAGTGAAGTTGCTTCAGTTCTGTCTGACTCTTTGTGACCCCATGGACTGTAGGCTTCCAGGCTCCTCTGTCCATGGGATTCTCCAGGCAAAAAATACTGGAGTTGATTGCTATGCCCTCCTCCAGGGGATCTTCCTGACTCAGGGATTGAACCCATGTCTCCTGAAATATATATATTTCAGATTCTTTTCCATTATAAGCTATTATAAGATATTGAATATGGTTCCCTGTGCCATATAGTAGATCCTTATTGTTTTTCTATTTTATATTTAGCAGTATGTATCTGTTAATCCCAAATTCCAGATTTATCCCATTCCTCCCTTTCTCCCGTGGTAACTGTTTGTTTTATATGTTTGTAAGTCTATTTCTGTTTTGTAAATAAACTCATTTGTATCATATTTTTTTTTAGATTTCACATATAAGTAATATCATATATTTGTCTCTCTCTCTCTGACTTACTTCACTTAATGTGATATCTCAGAGTCCATTTATGTTGATGCAAATGGCATTATTTAATGATTTTTTTTCATGGCTAAATAATATTCCACTGTCAATATATACCACCTCTTTTTTATCCATTTATTTGTCAACAAACATTTAGGTTGCTTCTATGTCTTGGCTATTTTAAATAGCACTGCTGTGAACATTGAGGTGCATATATCTTTTCAAGTTTGAGTTCTCTCTGGATTTTTGCCCAGGAATAGGATTGCTGTATCATACAGTAACTCTATTTGTCATTTTTTTAAGGAACCTGCATACTGTTCTCCCTAGTGGCTGCACCTATTTCACCAATTTACATCATTTATCACCAACCATATAGGAGGGTTCTCTTTTCTCCATATCCCCTGCAGCGTTTGTTATTTGTGGACTTTCTGATGATGGTCATTCTGACCTATATGAGAGGTTATCTCATTATAGTTTTGATGTGCATTTCTCTAATAATTAGTGATACTGAACATCTTTTCCTGTGCCTATTGTCCTTCTGTATATCTTCTTTGGGGAAATGCTTATTTACTCTTCTGCTCATTTTTTGATTTGACTTGTGTTTTGTTTTGTTGTTTTTAATTGAGCTTCATGAGCTGTTTGTATATTTTGGAGATTAATTTCTTATTAGTCACATCATTTGAAAATCTTTTCTCATTCTCCATAGGTTGTCTTTTCATTTTGCTTATGATTTCCTTTGCTGTATAAAAAAGTTTTTAAGTTTAATTAAGTCTCATTTATTTATTTTTGTTTCTATTTCCATTTCTCTAGGAGAAGGATCAAAAAATATGTATATTACTGTGATAAATAGTGTCCAGACTGTTTTCCTCTAGGAGTCTTACAGTGTCCAGTCTTACATTTAGGTCTTTAATCCATTTTGAGCTTATTTTTGTATATGGTGTTCAAAAATGTTGTCATTTCATTTTTTAAATTTTACATGTAGCTGTCCAGTTTTCCCAGCACCACTTATTGAAGATACTGTTTTTCTCACCATTGTATATTCTTGCCTCCTTTGTCATAGATTAATTGGACATATATGAGTGGATTTATTTCTAGTCTTGCTGTCCTATTCTCTTGATCTGTGTCTCTTTTTTGTTTTAAAAAGGTGTTGGAAATCCTCTGAAGGATTCAGAGCTGGGGAATAATTGAAGAACTTTATTTAGATTCACTCTTCCTAGTACTGAAATTCCTACCATCACACCCCCTTGCTTGTGTAGAGAGGCAGTTCTTTCTGTAGAACAACAGGGGGCACCAGACCAAAACCAAAGGTGTTGTGACAGCTTATCTTTGGGACAGCCAGTTGAAAACAGGGTTAAACCAGTTTCTTTGCTAGAGCTTCCCTAGCTCATTTGGGAAAGAATCCACCTGCAATGCAGGAGACCCTGGTTCAATTCCTGGATTGGCAAGGGCCTCTGGAGAAGGGATAGGCTACCCACTCCAGTATTCTTGAGCTTCCCTTGTGACTCAGCTGGTAATTCCTAGTACTGAAATTCCTACCATCACACCCCCTTGCTTGTGTAGAGAGGCAGTTCTTTATGTAGAACAACAGGGGGCACCAGACCAAAACCAAAGGTGTTGTGACAGCTTAGCTTTGGGACAGCCAGTTGAAAACAGGGTTAAACCAGTTTCTTTGCTAGAGCTTCCCTGATAGCTCATTTGGGAAAGAATCCACCTGCAATGCAGGAGACCCTGGTTCAATTCCTGGATTGGCAAGGGCCTCTGGAGAAGGGATAGGCTACCCACTCCAGTATTCTTGAGCTTCCCTTGTGACTCAGCTGGTAAAGAATCTGCCTGCAATGCAGGATCCCTGGGTTGGGGAGATCCCCTGGAGTAAGGGAAAGGCTGATCACTCCAGTATTCTGGCCTAGAGAATTCCATGGACAGCAATCCTTGGAGATGCTGACACATCCCCAAGTCTATCAGACACAACCGATAGACTTTCGCTTCACTTTGCTAGAGCAACTCAGAATCTTTATTGTGCTGATGTATATGGCATTACTCCAAAAGGGGAGATTTACAATGAGATGAAATTAGAGGAATTAATTTTCTGAGGAAAAACAAATTGAAAGCCATTCTCTCCAGACTTCTCTTTAGAAACCCAAGTAATTTCTTTATCTAGAAAATTTAACTTGTTAGATCAGAGAGAAGCGAGATTCCAAAAGGTAACTTTTATATTTTAAACTTGCAATAAGAAAAAAATAAATAAGCCCAAGGAGTGAGGAATCGTGAAATCTCTGTATACTCATTTCCACACTCAATAACTGTCAACATTTTGAGTGTGGAGATGGGTA
>SJYC01058399.1:0-20576 GCA_006408675.1 Madoqua kirkii | reverse complement strand
TTATCTCTGTTTTCATCACTTAATAACCTATTTTTAATAGTTTTTCATATCAGTACATAAAAAGCTTCTGTATGCATTTTCCCAGTTTCTTAGTATTCTGTTCTGTGAATAGTTTATTCAGTCATTTCCCACTCAATGGACATTTCATTTTATTCCTATCTTTTGCTTGAACTAATAACATCACACTATATAACCCTTTAAATGAATCATTCTGTATTTTTGTTCAGGATGACTTTGGGTTGGGTTCCAAGAGGAGGATTATTGAGTCAAGTGATATCTGCATATACAGTATTACTAAATGTTTTCACATTCCCCTTGGGGAGCCCACAGAGATTGTGCCATTTTGTATTCTTATCATCAAAGTATGAGCAAGCCTTTTTTCCCACAGGCTCAAAAGCAGAATATGTTGTCTACAGCATAGAAATTCGGTGATGTGATGGTTGAGAAATGGTAATTCAGTGAAGTTTTCATTAACATTTTTGTTGGTGTTATTGCTGTTTTGAATGATCTTGAACATCTTTTTAACGTAAGGGTCATGTGCATGTCTTTTTTCTGAAAAACTACATGTTCATAAGTTTGGGGGAAGGGACATTTAATACAGGAGGAGGAGAGAGTTAAGTTTGAGAGCATGGCACCTTTACCCCTCCCCTCCTGTTTGAATTGGAGAGAAGGGACAATTAGGAGACCTTGACCTCAAGGTGGACTCTCATTAACCAGGCAACAGATAAAGGTTGCCAAAGCTCTGGAGAGTGCCATGCTTAAAGAATAAAATTCCCTCAGTGAAACTGCCCAATCTCTAATCATTTTTGATGGTCCTCTCTTTCACAGACCACAGAATTTGGAGGCAGGATAGGGCTTTTGAGTCCTTAAAATCCAATCCATTTATTTCACACATAAGCCAAAGTAGTGAGTTGACTCACCCTGATCAGTTTCTTGTCTGTGTTTTCCAAGAGCTGACCCTTCCCCTCTCCTCCACAACTGGGTCCACTAGGGGTAATAAACAGTATTTGTTAGCTTTTCTTGGCTCAACCAAGAAATAGGTAAGAGAAACTTATCTCTTTCTGAGGATGGTAGTATTTCCTATCTATAACCATTAAATATTCACACCTCTTTATGAATATAAATCATTAAAAGTGTCACTCCTCTCAATTCTAAATGCCTAGAGATTCCTATTAGCTCCTAGTGGTTGACTTGTCATATACTTTACCCTTCATCCAAGAGGAACAGGTTAATGAAATCTATTGCTTTTCATTGTGTTGGTTATCAGGTGTTACTAAATGTCAGGAAGAATGAAGAACACCTTCATTTCTTTCAGCTGTATGAATGTAACCACTATAACACTTACTCCATAGAACAATATATTTGAGGGGATTGAAAATCTAGTCACTGTAATCTAGGAGATTATGATCTAGTTGGGAAGATGAGATATCTGAAGGAAAATTTTGCGATGCAATGCAGAGGATGACTGTCATCACAGATGCTGTGAAGTTAATAAAGATTAATGCAGAACAATATAAGGGACTAGCAACTAGAGAGTGGAAGTTATGGAGTTAGACATATATTTAAAATGCAGATGCATGACTTATCTGTGTGAGCCTCGTCTGCAAGTGGATATTAAGCAGAATATTCACCTCAATAGTCTTCTATGAAGCCTCAATAAAAGTATCTCACAGTGAAAGTTCAATAAGTGTTAGCCATAACTCTTAATGTGACTTAGAGAATTTTTTAAAAATGAGGATGAGGGTGGGAAGACCTGAGAAAAATTGTTGGATTCAGTCATCAGCAAGTCTCATGTGACTTTCCAAGGGCAGCTTCCGCCAACTGGAAAGGAAAGGCAGGAAGGCAAAGGGCAGCAGGTTAAGGGGTAAATAGGCAATAAATACTTGCCATGAAGAAATCAATAGAAGCAGAAATCAATGCAGCAAAGGAAGTTCATCCATTTCAGACTTGGAGAGCAAAAGTAAAATGATAATATAAAGTAAAATGGTAATGTGGTAAAAACAGGTTTTCTCTTTTTTAAGGAAAGGGTGATTCTCGAAAGCAGAGGGCATTTAACTGGCAGGGGTGAGAGAGCAGGTTCTGGTGAGACTGAGGGTGCTTTAGGTTAATGCTTTAAGAGTCTTGAGTGAAACTAGAGGGAGGCTCAGTTTTAAGAGCAGCATGCAATCAGATTTATATCCTGCAGGATCAAGGGCATCTCCTTACTAGACAGAGTAGCTTCCCACCATATCTAAAGCTAAAGGACCATAAAGAGTCATCTGGCCAGACTAAAGGTTGCTCAGGGATATGGCATTAATGAATTAAGTTGTAGGACCTTAGAATGTGTTTAGCTGTCTTTGAGCAAATGGTTTTAAGTAAAGATTAAGCCCTTTATGGCCTGCTGCTGGAAATGTAACTCTCATCAGTAGAGAAAAACTACGTATGGCAGGTATCAAATATGACTATTTATGCCAAATAGAAGTCGTCTTCCCTGGTGGCTCAGAGGTTAAAGCGTCTGCCTCTAATGCTGGAGACCTGGGTTCGATCCTTGGGTTGGAGAAGGAAATCATAACCCACTCCAGTATTCTTGCCTGGAGAATCCCATGGATGAAGAAGCCTGGTAGGCTACAGTCCACGGAGTTGCAAAGAGTCGGACATGATTGAATGACCTCACTTCACTTATGCCAAATAGATGTATCTAAGCTACATAAGAATAATTATCTGTTTTATTTCTGGCTTCTATACAGAAAATGGCCTTCAGTAGAAAATCTCATGTTTACTCTTCAGGAAAATTTTTATGTCTTTACAAAGAGTTTGAGAGACTTGGAGTATCATTTTCTTTCGTGTCAAAGACCTATTTTAAAGGCAATTATAAAATACAGTAGCAAGCAGATGTCCATTCGTCTAGGCTGTCATGACTAGTCAAAACAAATCTATCATAACAATTGGATGAAACTGTGTAATCTGCTCAAATTTCTGGCTTCTATACAAAAAATAGTCTTCAGTAGAAAATCTCATGTTTACTCTTCAGGAAAATTTTTATGTCTTTACAAAGAGTTTGAGAGACTTGGAGTATCATTTTCTTTTGTGTCAAAGACCTATTTTAAAGGCAATTATAAAATACAGTAGCAAGCAGATGTCCATTCATCTAGGCTGTCGTGGTGAGTCAAAACAAATCTATCATAACAATTGTATGAAACTGTGTAATTTGCTCAATGAATTGAGTAAAATATGTGGATTACATACAGTATCCAGAGGGCCATGATTACAGAAGTTATAAAGACGGAACAATATCCTTGCATGGATAGAAATGTGAAGTCTTTGGAGCCATATCATAAATACGATTCTGGGTTACCACTGAGAAATTGTTTTAACTTCTCAAATCTTCTGTTTACTTATCTCTGAGATGGAGCTAATACTCCATAGCCTTCAAGACTGATTAGATAATTAAAGAAAGTGAATACAAAGTGTCTAACATATTATGTAATGTAATGCTTCTTAAGAACTGCTATGGATTCCTATGAGTACTCCTATTATTTCATTTATTTATTCTGCAAATTTTAATCTCAGCTCTATCTAAGGGTGCAAATTCCATGGGATGCCATCGATACTACTTTAGAAAAATTGCTTTTGGACAATATCATTGAGGAGAGACATAATGCCCCCAAGTGAGTTTAAACTTAGTTCTCTCTACAGCTCTGGGATAGGTGACAAGTTGTCTGGTCAAGTATGGACATCCTGGTTGGAGTAATTAGCTCACATATAATATAAAAACATGCCATATTTTAAAGAAGCATTATACTACAGAACTGCACTTAGGCACTGAAACCGACTGAGGAAGGGAAGTCTTATTTCCCTAGTTTATTCACACAGAGTTAGGCCTTTAGCAAACTGGCCTGTGTATCCCCATTAATGACAGAATGTTAACTCCCCCTTTTCTTGTTTTAGCATTTGTGTTTAATTGGCACATGATTATGAGAAAATATTCATTTCCAGTACTTTGGCTGGTTGAAACAAACAGGATTGGCAACATCTGGCAACAGGGCTCATAATTCCAGAATGATTTTGTGTATGACCTGACTTTAAATCATGTTTCAGTTATTGTAGACAGATATATCTTCTGAAACTTGAACATGCACACAATTTTAAAATTTCTTGTAGACCTATTTTCAAGCATGCCTAAATATCAAATCTACATCTCTTAAGTGATAATTAGTAAACTCATCTACCAAGAGACATTCCTGCGGAGATATACTGCCAAGCCAAAAATAAAAACAGTAAACACTAGAGGTTTTTTTTTCACTGCTAAGGACCCAGAAACAACAATCTTATCTCTAAGTCTATGACATACACAAATTAATCTGATTTGCATGTCAACTGAACAGAGAATGGGTTTGGATAGCTCTGACCATCCCAAGTGAAAATTAGATTAACAATGTGGCTAAAAGAGAGAAGAAAGTGTGTTTAAATAATTTTAAATGTTAAAGAGTAAAAGTAATGGAAATTGTACAGAACTGTCTTTAAATAAAAAGTAGCTGCTGTTCTATCACAGTGATATAATACATTATAAAAGTATACAGCCTAACTTGATAAAACAACGAGGTTAAAAGTCTATTTTTCTGGAACAGAGTATAACTTTGGATCTTAGACAGTCTCATGGATCTATAACAGCCGTGAAACTATTCATTGGTCACTGTAGCTAGAGCTTAAAATAAGTCAGGAATGTGGATGACTGATGAAATGCCTACATATTTTACCGTGTGCTGTGCTTGCCTACATGTTTAATTTATGTAGAGCCCTTCGGGGAATATTGACTATATCTGCCAAAGACACGTTTTTAGAGTTCATCATGTCTTTTATCAATGTTATCACTTATGGAAGTGGTGTGACTGTTATATCAATATTTTATATAAACATAGGTTGTTTCCAATGATAAAAAGAACTTTATTCCCTGAACCTGAGCTTCATTTTGATTTTATTTATCTGAGGAATGCTTAGTATTCCACTGAGTTTCAAACTGAATTTATTTATTTTTTTCACATATAAACACCTTCCCTAAAATCATTTTTTTACCTTTAGCAAACTGGCCTGTGTATCCCCATTAATGACAGAATGTTAACTCCCCCTTTTCTTGTTTTAGCATTTGTGTTTAATTGGCACATGATTATGAGAAAATATTCATTTCCAGTACTTTGGCTGGTTGAAACAAACAGGATTGGCAACATCTGGCAACAGGGCTCATAATTCCAGAATGATTTTGTGTATGACCTGACTTTAAATCATGTTTCAGTTATTGTAGACAGATATATCTTCTGAAACTTGAACATGCACACAATTTTAAAATTTCTTGTAGACCTATTTTCAAGCATGCCTAAATATCAAATCTACATCTCTTAAGTGATAATTAGTAAACTCATCTACCAAGAGACATTCCTGCGGAGATATACTGCCAAGCCAAAAATAAAAACAGTAAACACTAGAGGTTTTTTTTTCACTGCTAAGGACCCAGAAACAACAATCTTATCTCTAAGTCTATGACATACACAAATTAATCTGATTTGCATGTCAACTGAACAGAGAATGGGTTTGGATAGCTCTGACCATCCCAAGTGAAAATTAGATTAACAATGTGGCTAAAAGAGAGAAGAAAGTGTGTTTAAATAATTTTAAATGTTAAAGAGTAAAAGTAATGGAAATTGTACAGAACTGTCTTTAAATAAAAAGTAGCTGCTGTTCTATCACAGTGATATAATACATTATAAAAGTATACAGCCTAACTTGATAAAACAACGAGGTTAAAAGTCTATTTTTCTGGAATAGAGTATAACTTTGGATCTTAGACAGTCTCATGGATCTATAACAGCCGTGAAACTATTCATTGGTCACTGTAGCTAGAGCTTAAAATAAGTCAGGAATGTGGATGACTGATGAAATGCCTACATATTTTACCGTGTGCTGTGCTTGCCTACATGTTTAATTTATGTAGAGCCCTTCGGGGAATATTGACTATATCTGCCAAAGACACGTTTTTAGAGTTCATCATGTCTTTTATCAATGTTATCACTTATGGAAGTGGTGTGACTGTTATATCAATATTTTATATAAACATAGGTTGTTTCCAATGATAAAAAGAACTTTATTCCCTGAACCTGAGCTTCATTTTGATTTTATTTATCTGAGGAATGCTTAGTATTCCACTGAGTTTCAAACTGAATTTATTTATTTTTTTCACATATAAACACTTTCCCTAAAATCATTTTTTTTTTACCATCTTCTAGATTGACTCCCACTGTGAGCATCTCTACCCTTTCCCCCTCTCCCAATTAAAAAAAAAGCCATATATCAAGTAAATTGCGATCTGCCTTTGTAAGCAAAAGCAAACTTAATAATTAAAAGAAAAAAGTAACTCAATGCTCCCAGTGTGCTACCTTTGAGAAAAAAAAAAAAAAAATTTCCCTAAAATCATTTTTTTTTTTTACCATCTTCTAGATTGACTCCCACTGTGAGCAACTCTACCCTTTCCCCCTCCCCCCAATTAAAAAAAAAGCCATATATCAAGTAAATTGTGATCTGCCTTTGTAAGCAAAAGCAAACTTAATAATTAAAAGAAAAAAAGTAACTCAATGCTCCCAGTGTGCTACCTTTGAGAAAAAAAAAAACACTGATGTGAATTCCTATTTCCTTTGATGATTCAATCTCAGAAATCATGCAGTGTCACCTCTGTTTTATTTGACATTTTTTAAGTTTAGGAGAGAAAATTAAAGGGAAGAGAAAATAGACTCCATGTTTTAATGGAGAGATGTTGATGTTATGGTTGTAAGACATATATGTGGGATGGTTTACATATTGGTTCAGACATTTTTGGCAAAATACTGTCTGCCACTCCAGGGTTGCCAGTTTGCTAAATTTAAACCCTCACTTTCCTCCTTGGCTATTACCCTCATTTAGTGAATAATCGTCACATCATCTACAGTAACTTTGCTTAGGGAAAGACATATATGTGGGACGGTTTACATACTGGTTCAGACATTTTTGGCAAAATACTGTCTGCCACTCCAGGGTTGCCAGTTTGCCAAATTTAAACCCTCACTTTCCTCCTTGGCTGTTACCCTCATTTAGTGAATAATCGTCACATCATCTACAGTAACTTTGCTTAGGGGCTCAAAAAGGCCATTGTTTGATACTAATCTTCCCACTCTTACTCCTAATTTAATTTCCATAGAGTATTGAAATGAGGGCTAAATGAAGGAATATATTTATTGTGAGTAGCATAATGTGCAATACAGAGTTCTTACCTTTAGTAAAAAATCTATTAGGTTGAACCATGCAAAATTACCATCTTAGAAGTTAAAAATAGCCAAGTATTGGCCATTTCATTTTGTCTGATCTAACATATTTTAAATGAATAAATAATTGAGAGCAAAATTTATTCTATTGAATCATAAAATGTCCTCAAATTGTCTTTAACTACTTTTAATTTTAATTTTAAATAGAGGCTACTTATGGATCATTGGAAAAGACCCTGATGCTGGGAAAGATTGAAGGCAGAAGAAGGGGAAGACAGAGGATGAGATGACTGGATGGCATCACTGACTGAATGGACATGAGTGTGAGCAAGCTCTGGGAGTTAGTGATGGACAGAGAAGCCTAGTGTGCTGCAGTCCATGCGGTCACAGAGAGTTGGAGAGAAATGAGTCACTGAACTGACTGACTGACTTATGGACTTGCTGCTGCTGCTAAGTCGCTTCAGTCGTGTCCAACTCTGTGCGACCCCATAGGCAGCAGCCTACCAGGCTCCCCCGTCCCTAGGATTCTCCAGGCAGGAACACTAGAGTAGGTTGCCACTTCCTTCTCCAATGCATGACAGTGAAAAGTGAAAGTGAAGTCGCTCAGTCGTGTCCAATTCTGTGCGACCCCATAGAAGGCAGCCCACCAGGCTCCTCCATCCATGGGATTTTCCAGGCAAGAGTGCTGGAGTGGAGTGCTATTGCCTTCTCCGAACTTATAGACTTAAATAATACTAAAAAGTAAAATTAAAAAGTGTGGTTGGAGGAATTGCCCATTTGCCTTTTAGTTCCCCAAATCCGTTCCCAGTATAGGATGACTCATAATTCACAAGTGTGTAAGAGAGCCCCTTCTATTCTTATCATTCTCATTTTTAATTGGGCTAAAACTGATAGTTTATATATTGGCTAGATACAGAGAATTCATAAATTAGTTACTTTTTCCTCTTGTTCCTTTTTTCCACCTCCAAATTAAAAAGTTTCCAACAACTTGTCTTTTCTCTATTAAAGCTTTTGCCTTCTCTACATTTTTTGGAGATCTGCCCCTCAATGCCTAAAAGGCCAATCATTAGCTCAGTTTTCCCCCATTCTTGGCATCAAGATTTGAACTGGTATCTTCAGAAGTGACAGACCAGCCCATTAATTTGTTGTACCTCTCTGGCTCTCTGCCCAGTTTTACACATTTACAGTGATTCATGGAACTGAAATATTCCACATTTTCCAGCATTGACAAATCATTGTCTCAGCAGATTATACATCTAGTCTCCTGTCAGTCCAAATGAGTTTGGATAATGAAACATTTCCAAAGCTTCAGCCTTTAACCATGTTAAGGAAAGGTGCAGGATTCACAAAGTTATGTTGAAAACACACTCTAAAGGCAGGAAATTTCTCCCACCAGAAAATTTTTCTTTCAAGAGTAAGAGGAAGAACTGACATGTAAAATCAGATAATTGAATTCTTAAAAAAAAAAAAAAAGAAAGAAGAAAAAAGTACAAATATGGAAAAATGAAAAAATTATATATATATCATTCTTTTTAGATACTTTGGTGTGTTTCTAGTTACATTGCTGCTGCTGGTGCTGCTGCTAAGTCACTTCAGTCATGTCCGACTCAACCCTGTGCAACCCCATAGATGGCAGCCCACCAGGCTCTGCCGTCCCTGGGATTCTCCAGGCAAAAACACCGGAGTGGGTTGCCGTTTCCTTCTCCAATGCAGAAAAGTGAAAGTGAAGTTGCTCAGTCGTGTTTGACCCTTAGCAACCCCATGGACTACAGCCTACCAGGCTCCTCCATCCATGGGGTTTTCCAGGCAAGAGTACTGGAGGCATTAAAGTTACATTGAGACATGATTAATTACTTAAGGTCATCTTTTCTGTTGCATTGATATGGCATCCCATCATCAATGAACAAAAGAGAAATAAGATACAAGGATATAATTTATAATATAGGGAATACTGCCAATATTTTAGAATAATTTTGTATGGACTATGATATATGAAAATATAAAAACATTATAAAATTAATATATTGTTAGTCAACTATGCTTCAGTTTTAAAAAAGAGTCACATTGGTACGTTTAGAAATGAGTAACTGCCCACCCCCACCCCCCACACCCCACTGAAAGATCACAGTTCATTACAGTCATTTCTTGGGGAAGTTTGTCATATCTGTAGTTTTTTTACTCAACACTCCTAGAGAAACAAACTGAACAGTAATAATTTCAGTTAATGACATTTAGGATGACCACCATTTCACCTTGCCCAGAATGTTCTTCTTGACTCCTATTATTCCAGCAGCCTCTCCTTTCACTCTGAGCAGTATCCTGGTATAAACAATAATGTATAAGATCCTCCAGTCCTTGAAAATTATATTATCATCTTCCTGCTTTGGAGGATATAAATAGACAGAGATTCATTTATAACCAAAGTAGATTAGATGCCTTGAATTAAATGGATCTTTGTATTGCTAGTGGAAAATCAAAAAAATGTTTACCATGTGGAGAGTGGATTTATATTTTAAAAAGCCACTCAAAAATTAGTTATGAAGGGACAAGAGGTAATATTTTAGTTCTTTGACACTACTGAGATATAAGCCATGATAATGAAAGTCACAATCATTAAAGTGAAACCTTTCAGTTAAAACTTCCTTTTTTCTAACTACTGATTTGGTGTTTCTGCCCTCTCCAAAACAATCCCAGCAAGTGACTACAGATACTTCTGTCTGAATATTACTGGTCTTTGAAAACTGTATACTACTGGAATTTGCCTGGACAGCTTCGTGAATTGTTGAGTGGAAAGCTATCTCCCCATAATGTTTATCGGTGTGAAGTCGCTCAGTCGTGTCCCACTCTTTGCAACCCATGGACTGTAGCCCACCAAGCTCCTCCGTCCATGGGATTCTCCAGGCAAGAATACTGGAGTGGGTTGCCATTTCCTTCTCCAAGGGATATTCCTGACCCAGGGATTGAACCTAGGTCTCCTGCATTATAGGCAGACACTTTAACCTCTGAGCCACCAGGGAAAGCAGTACTCTAGTCTTTTTTCTAGAAAGAAATACTTAGAAGTTTGAAGTATTTAGCCATATCCTTTGGAGTTACTCTTCCTAGTTAAATCTCATGATTATTTTTTTAAAGTTTCCCACTGTTTCTTTTATGTTTTCTAGTGCCTTGGAGTGAGATTCAGTTTCTTAATGTGTGTGTTAGTCACTCAGTCATGTCTGACTCCTTGCAACCTCATAGACCGTTGCCAGCCAGAATCTTCTGTCCATGGGATTCTCCTGAGAAGGATACTGGAGTGAGTTGCCATATCCTTCTCAAGGGGATCTTCCCGAAGCAGGAATCAAACCTAGGTCTCCTGCATTGCAGGGAGATTGACCTATAATTTGATAGTCATATCTATAGATGGTTTGAAAATATTTAGATATGTTTTTTCCCTCCAGGTACTAAAATCTGTTATATATAAAAAGAGTTACAAAGCCCAAGGTAACACTGATTTCTTACTTACTCTATCTTAGTTACTATGCTGAGAATTTCTTATTAATTTTTCAGTTCAGTTCATTTGCTCAGTCGTGTCCGACTCTTTGTGACCCCATGAACTGTGACCCCACCAGGCCTCCCTGTCCATCACCAACTCCCGGAGTTCACTCAAATTCATGTCCATTGAATCGGTTATGCCATCCAGCCATCTCATCCTCTGTCATTCCCTTCTCCTCCTGCCCCCAATCCCTCCCAGCATCAGAGTCTTTTCCAATGAGTCAAGTCTTCACATGAGGTGGCCAAAGTACTGGAGTTTCAGCTTTAGCATCAGTCCTTCCAAAGAACACCCAGGACTGATCTCCTTTAGAATGGACTGGTTGGATCTCCTTGCAGCCCAAGGGACTCTCAAGAGTCTTCTCCAACACCACAGTTCAAAAGCATCAATTCTTTGGCCCTCAGCCTTCTTCACAGCCCAACTCTCACATTCAACATGACCACTGGAAAAAATATAGCCTTGACTAGACGGACCTTTGTTGACAAAGTAACGTCTCTGCTTTTTAATATGCTATCTAGGTTGGTCATAACTTTTCTTCCAAGGAGTAAGCGTCTTTTAATTACATGGCTACAGTCAGCATCTGCAGTGATTTTGGAGCCCAAAACAATAAAGTCTGACACTGTTTCCACTGTTTCCCCATCTATTCCCCATGAAGTGATGGGACCAGATGCCACAATCTTTGTTTTCTGAATGTTGAACTTTAGGCCAACTTTTCCACTCTCCACTTTCATTTTCATCAAGAGGCTTTTTTGTTCCTCTTCACTTTCTGCCATAAGGGTGGTGTCCTCTGCATATCTGAGGTTATTGATATTTCTCCCAGCAATCTTGATTCCAACTTGTGCTTCTTCCAGCCCAGTGTTTCTCATGATGTAGTCAGCATATAAATTAAATAAGCAGAGTGACAATATACAGCCTTGACATACTCCTTTTCCTATTTGGAACCAATCTGTTGTTCCATGTCCAGTTCTAACTGGTGCTTCCTGACCTGCATACAAGTTTCTCAATAGGCAGGTCAGGTGGTCTGATATTCCCGTCTCTTTCAGAATTTTCCACAGTTTATTGTGATCCACACAGTCAAAGGCTTTGGCTTAGTCAATAAAACAGAAATAGATGTTTTTCTGGAACTCTCTTGCTTTTTTGATGATCCAGCAGATGTTGGCAATTTGATCTCTGGTTCCTCTGCCTTTTCTAAAACCTGCTTGAACATCTGGAAATTCACGGTTCACATATTGCTGCTGAAGCCTGACTTGGAAAATTTTGAGCATTACTTTACTAGTGTGTGAGATGAGTGCAATTGTGTGGTAGTTTGAGCATTCTTTGGCATTGCCTTTCTTTGGGATTGGAATGAAAACTAACCTTTTCCAGTCCTGTGGCCACTGCTGAGTTTTCCAAATTTGCTGGCATATTGAGTGCAGCACTTTCACAGCATCATCTTTCAGGATTTGAAAACTGCCTTTTCTAAAACCTGCTTGAACATCTGGAAATTCACGGTTCACATATTGCTGCTGAAGCCTGACTTGGAGAATTTTGAGCATTACTTTACTAGTGTGTGAGATGAGTGCAATTGTGTAGTAGTTTGAGCATTCTTTGGCATTGCCTTTCTTTGGGATTGGAATGAAAACTAACCTTTTCCAGTCCTGTGGCCACTGCTGAGTTTCCATATTTGCTGGCATTTTGAGTGCAACACTTTCACAGCATCATCTTTTAGGATTTTAAATAGCTCCACTGGAATTCCATCACCTCCACTAGCTTTGTTCATAGTGATGCCTTCTAAGGCCCCCTTGACTTCACATTCCAGGATGTCTGGCTTTAGGTGAGTGATCATACCATTGTGATTATCTTGGTCGTGAAGATCATTTTTGTACAATTCTTCTGTTAACATTAATTCTATGAGGTAGCTAAAGCAATCTCCCTATTACACAAAAGAGAAAATTGAGCCCAGGAAAATTAGATAAAATGCCAAAGATTACTCATATAAGAAGTTAAATGGAATATAGGACTCAGATATACATCTGTCTAATTCTAAGGCCCAGACTCTTAAGCATCCTAAACTTACGCATGTGCTTTTTTTAGACTCAATATATTCCCATTAAATTCCTCATTATTTGAACCTTTGAGAGGCCTTTTTTTAAAAAGTTTTTTTTATATTTTTGTTTTTAATTCTCTCATCCTACATAGTGGATATCTCATAAACTTTTTGTCACCTGTACACATATTTAGTTTACTCTCAATGTCCTTATCTGAAATCCCATGAAATCATGCAATAGTGAAAGCTGGGGAAAGAATGCAGAGTCTCTCCAATGAGAAAGTTTCCTTAATATTGGTGTTAATAAGTTCTTTTATATATATACCAGTTCATATTTAATCAAGTAGGCTTAACTGTTGAGATCTGACCTATATCTTTTATTATTTCAAAGATATTATTTTGATAAATTTTAGTAGAGTACTTATTTATTATCTATGCTGCATTTTGGTGATTAAGGCAGTGTTTCTTTTTTAAAATTGAAATATAGTTGATTTACAATATTGTATTAGTTGCTGATGTATAGCAAAGTGATTCAGAATCTGAAAAATATATATATATATATGGATTTTTTTCCATTATAGGTTATTACAAGATACTGAATATAGTTCTCTGTGCTATTCAGTAGGACCTTGCTGTTTATCTGTTTTATGTATAGTAGTGTTTATCTGTTAATCCCATACTCCTAATTTATCCCTCCCCATCCCTTTCCATTTTGGTAACATAAGTTTGTTTTCTATTAGACTAGTAATTCTTACATTCATACTTCCATATCCATCTACTCCTTCTATAAAACAAACAAGCAAATAAGCAAACAAACCAACAAATAATTGCTATTGCTCGGTGATGGGAAAATTGGATGTTTCTGTCATGTGTTAATTGTTTATCCATGGGCAAGTTACTTGCACCCCTCAGTCTCAGGTTTCTTATAAAGGGGAGTTAAGAAAATTTTTGTAGCTGAAATGAGGGGGAATGTAACAGGAATAAAGAAAGATGATTGTGAAGTGCAGCTCTTTGATGTGATTTGAGGCTGTGCATGTCACTGAATATTTTGGCTAAGCAATTTGTAAGATATAATCTGTGTTTTTGAAAGTTAACTCCAGACTGGTGGTTCTCCAACTTCAACATGCACCAGAATGATCTGGTCAGTCGTTGAAACACAGAGTTTTTGATTCAGCAGATTTGCTGTGGGGCTCAATAATTTGCATTTATACCAAGTTTCCAGATGTTTCTGAAGTTATGGATGGTTCTGGCATGTTGCAGCACTGCTGGGAAGATATGGAGCAAGTTAGAAGACCATGTAAAATAGTGACAATGAGGGATACCTCAATTAAGGCAGTTACATTGGGAATGGTTCAAGATATTTACTGGATTTGTGACTGATAAAGTGTGGAAGATAAAAAAGGCAGAAGAGTCAAAGCTATCTTCAAAATTTATAAATGAGATGAAGAAATTCTGATGCCAGCAACAAAAAATATAGGAGAAACAGGTGTGAAATAAGCTCAGATTAGAAAGCACTGAGGTTTAGTGTTTGCTGGATTTCCTGATGGACATCTGTAGGATGGAGGTGGCCAAGTGGGATGACAGTGATCTCATTTCTAGTTGTAGGGGTAGAATTGAAGGTAGAATATATTAACACTAGAGGTGGAAGGGTGACTGGATGCTACTGAAACTTTATTTCTTTTGGTTAGGAGGTAAACAGACTTTCTCTTTATGGGTTACATCAAACTCAACTGTGACTCTATGATGGGTACATCTCCCTTAATCATCACTTACCTGAATAGAGGACCACTGGTCTTATCTGTATGTAGCCACTGGGTATAACACTATTATTTTATTGAGAATAGTCCAACTTCACAGGCACAAATAGCAAACTCATATCTTTATTAAAAAAAATCCATTCTCATATTTTAAATGTAGTGTTACCTGTACTATAAAAATGTTGCATTAGCAGACTTCAATCACTTGGGATGCAGCATGTTGACCAAAGGGAATATGTGTCATTCAAAGGGATATTTACTTGGAAGAGGGGTTGGAGAAGAGAGTTAGAGGTAATTGTTCTAGTGTTTTTATACACTATGCAGAGACTATATACCCGATATAGTTAATGTAGCCAAAAATAAAATAAAATCATAGCCAGAGATAAAGATGTGGTAAAGTTTTAACAATATTCAGATTAATTGGTGCTATAGGAAAGACAGAATCAATTGGACTTGGAAAACAAAGATAGCTAATGATATAAGTCTGAGGGAAGAAAAATATTAGGAACAAACAGAATAATGGGAATAAAAAAGAAACGGGGGAGGGGGGAGAAAAGTTAAAGCACCTGAAAAGGAAAACTTATTACTCAGTTTTGACAGGCCCTTTTGATCATCCCTTCCTGAATAATTACAGTTTCTCTCTTCCACTTTTGAAAATATTTATTTCATTTATTAAGTTGGCTGTGCTGGGTCTAGTTAAGGCAGGCAAGCTCTTCGATCTTTGTTGTGGCATGCAGACTCTTATTTGCAATATCTACTTCCCTGACCAGTGATTAAAACCAGGACTCATACTTTGGGAGCACAGAGTCTTAGCCACTGGACCATCAGGGAAGTCTCCCCCACCTTTTTTTTTTAGCTAATGAAAAATTTCAAGCCTTACACTCCAATTCTTTTTCTTCTGTACTATTTTAGTAGCAAAAATGAATTAATATTTTAACTTATTTGAACTTGTATATTGATGCATTCCTGCATTTTCAGTACTAACTAGTGGTGTTTTTGGCAAATAGATGAGGAAACAGTGGAAACAGTGGCTGACTTTATTTTGGGGGGCTCCAAAATCACAGCAGATGGTGACTGCAGCCATGAAATTAAAAGACACTTACTCCTTGGAAGCAAAGTTATGACCAACCTAGATAGCATATTAAAAAGCAGAGACGTTACTTTGTCAACAAAGGTCCGTCTAGTCAAGGCTATGGTTTTTCCAGTGGTCATGTATGGATGGGAGAGTTGGACTATAAATAAAGCTGAGCGCTGAAGAATTGATGCTTTTGAACTGGGGTGTTGGAGGAGACTGCAAGGAGATCCAACCAGTCCATCTTAAGGAGATCAGTCCTGGGTGTTCATTGTAAAGGCTGATGTTGAAGCTGAAACTCCAATACTTTGGCCACCTGATGTGAAGAGCTGACTCATTTGAAAGACCCTGATGTTGGGAAAGATTGAAGGCAGGAAGACAAGGGGACGACAGAGGATGAGATGGTTAGATGGGATCACCGACTCAATAGACATGAGTTTGGGTAAACTCAGAGTTGGTGATGGACAGGGAGGCCTGGCATGCTGCAGTTCACAGGGTCCCAAAGAATCAGACACGACTAAGCGACTGAACTGAACTGAGTGGCATTTTTAGTATATCTAGCATTTTTCACTTTAAATGTTCAGTTTTTGAAAATGAGACTTTGTAATTATGGCAAAATCCTTGTTAAAATATACTCCCAAAGGAAAAAAAAATGCAGTGAAAACAAAAATATCTCATTTATCTTGATAAGCTCCTATTCCTTTCCACTAAATTTCCCCTAAATTTTCCAGAAAATCCAGCAAAGAATCCGATGGCTATCTCAGTGCTATTAGATTAGGGATAGCTCTGAGACTTCAGCTTCTGAAGTCACAGCTGATTTTATTGTAAGAAAGTTTATAGAGACTTATCTAACTTCTCCAGGGGATCTTCCCATTTCAGGAATTGAACCTGGTCTCCTGCATTGCAGGCAGATTCTTTACAGACTGAGCTACCAGAGAAGCTTATCTAATTATGAGAATTTCATGTTTCATTAAAGTTGGATATATTTTGATATGATAAATACTATGTAGAATTCCAAAGTGATGGCTACATAACCAATTAGCTCTCGCTAATGTCCCATACAGAATGAAGGATAGGCCCTGTAGTTAAATGGTGAGACTTGAATATATCACAGTTGCCTATTGCTGCATGGCAAAACAACATGCATTGTATGTAGGCACGTCTACTGGAAATTTTTGAATTGTCAGAAACCAGGGAATCACAATAGAGGGCAATGCTTCAGTGTGGTGGGTGTGATTATGGAAATTGTGCTACCAATTAAACTATGGCAGCTAACAACATTATATCCTCCGTGGAAGGAAGCTTGTGAGAAGGAGATGGTGATTGAGAAATGGAGGGGGAGGAAATGAAGCGGCATTTCTTAAAGCCTTAAGTTTTGGTTTCATGCCATCATTTTGTAATGTTCACTTCTTTCCCTTTATTCACCTGGTATCTGCAGCTGGTGAGGGATTGGGAAACATTAATCTCTAAAATGAATGGTCATTCGGTAGAAGTGAGCTGCGCATAAATCATCCAGTAGACTCTTAAAAGACAAAAAGGTATTTTCAGAAAGGTCACATTAAATTTTAGTACCATACTGTGAGGAAAGCAATCAAACACGGTATTCTAAGCAAACTAAGGGAATTTATTTGCCTGTAATAATTATTTCCTTGACTTGTCACTTGGAAACAAACCATGCAACATGGGCAGAACAGTTTATTTAGTGAAATATACTAAAACGATTACTTTTTAGAGAAACAAACTAAAACATACTAGATATACCTTGATAGGTAGTTAACATCACTGTTGTAAAATCATCTTTATTTGATTCTCATCACGGTCACTTCCTTTGACCCTCAGTGTATGTTCTTCTAATGGAACTAATGATATTGCACAATATTATTATCTGTTACAAAGAATGTATATGAATGGCTAGTATATTTTAAGGCAAGTAGTTGGGTTCCAAGAAATAAGAAAAATGAGTAGAGGAAGAAAAAAGAACTAGGAAGTGAAATAATATTTATGTCTAAGTAATTGTATGTAATGGTGTGTCCAAGAAAAATAAGGTAGATTTTCTTTTTTTCCTTGTGTATATGTGTGTATATATAATAAAAAATCTAAAGATTCAGACTATTTTGGGGTAAATTGTTATGAAAAATGTACTTTAACTAAAATTTGAAAATTATAACAAGCATAGATTCAGAGGAAAATATTACATCTTGGGAATAAGACAAAACCTATGTGACTGAATGAGAAAATTCAAGGCATAGAAGGAAAATGTCTGTAGGGCACAAATAGATAATTAGCATAGGAGGAGGAAGACTGAAAACTGCAGAGGTCAAAAGAGTAAGAGGAAAAGTTTGGATGTAACTTGGCACATGAAATATAAGGAGAAAGAAAAGGTTGGGATAGGAAAGATCAAAATGACACCATAGAAAAGATTTCGTTTGGCCAGAATGTAAAGAATGAATTGCAACAGAACTTGAAAACAGGAAAGGCCATTAATCATTTCAAGGCCAAAGCTCATAATTGTGATGCCTTTACCAAACCTTGAAATGCCACTCGTAAAAAAGAAAAATAAGTGCAAGTATGTATGCTGATAACTGAAAGTTATCATTTTTGGTTATTAAAAAAAGCATTTAGAAATCAAATATGTTGAGATCTTTTAAATATGAAAGATGCAGAATTTTTTTTTTCCATTTGTCTTTCAGTTAAAACTTTCAGGTGGCTCTGTCTTATACCTTTACACTAAATATGTAGTTCATTTTAAGAGAACTTTAAGAAAATCACAGCTTAAAACCTGTTTACTAGTAAATAGTTAATTAACAGATATCAACGTTATATTGGAATTCTACAGGGACTTTATCTAGGGACTTGAAACCCTTTGTGTTGGTTTGGGTTTCCTTTTTTTAAGGTTCATAGAAATAAATGCTAACACATCTTCACATAGGCATTCCTTTTTCTGTTTTGTTTTAGTTTTTAGCTTAGTTTGGTGGTTCTAAATATTTGGTGATTCTCTAAACTTACTGAAGAAGGTTTTATACATCAGACCATATAAATTCTGTAGGGGATTTAGGGAATTTACAAAGATATTTTTGAACGTAATCAGTTTTCAGTGCTCTAACTTGATATCGTAGCCAGGAATCAGCTGCACCCTAATATTATTTGAAAAGAGTTCAGAAAATAATATTTTAAAATTCGGCACTTAACTTACAGGATAATTTGCAGGGTAGAGGCCATTTTGTATTTGAGATTCTAAATGAATAATCCCACTACTCTATAAATGTCAATTCATTTATTAAAAAATGAATCACATTTCCTTATGTGAATTATGTGATATAAATGCAAAGCAGAGCTCTCATGTAACTCATATTGTAACAGTTTAGAATGCTCAATGTTGCTAACCATACAAGAATTTAAATATAATTAATGGATTCTACTCTAGGAAGAAAAAAAAAAAGAAAAACAACCCATATTGTAACCTTACTACATGTTTTTGATCACATAAACATTGTTTTTACTGCTTGATCCTGAAATTTCCCATTTGACACAAACGTATGTCAAAACAAATTAGTGTAGATGGGCATCATGTTTCTTTAAAGGAGATTGGGAAAGGACTCAATCCTGAAATAGCAAGTTTGAAAACATTAGTTATTTTGTTGTAGCCTGTTGTTTTTATGTAATTCAGTGACAGTTTAGCATTGATACCCACTGCTGGCCTTATGTTCCTGCATCTGCTGTGTGAAGAAAACATTTTTTCCTTAAAGTAGCATCCACCATACTAATTGTTTTTATTTTCAGTTCATGTTAAGTGTTAGATGACCAATTTTTCTTTCAAGACATGCATGTGGAATCACTTGACTAGAAGCAAGGGCTTTCTTTTCAGTAGGATTCAGAGTTTATAGCTCTAGGACACTATGACCATCTTCCATTTGAATACTTGTCTCTATTAAATCTAACCCAAACTGGATTTATGTAATGAAAATAAAGCTGTCATAATGTGAAATATTCCATCAATTGACTCTTTTGTCTATATGACAGCAATGTGATTGGCTAGAATGAAAATCATTACTTGTTTCTGTGTTATTGCTTGTTTGTGTGCCACACTATTGTCAAGATACATCTATGACATTCTTTTAAACACTTTTATAATTTAATCTCCTGAGAACCATATTTTAGAATGTTTCTGCACTATTTCCATTCTCATTTCTCATTTGACTCATATGATATTTTAAGTGTCTTCCTCCACATACAAACATTTGAGAATGTTCTCATTATCTTGTGATTGATTTCTAGCTTAATTTTGCTGTTTAGATACTTACCAAATGATTTTAGTCCTGTGAAATTTGTTGAGACTTTTTTCATGACATATAATAGGGTCACTTTTGTAAATATTCTACATATTCTTGCAAAAGAAAAGATGTGTTATGCAGTTCTTGGTTGTGGTGTTCTAACTTTGTCAACCAGGTTCATTTGTAAATTGTGTTGTTCAAATTTTCTGTATGTCTATTGTCTTTTATTGCTCTTGTTCATATTTTGTTCTCTGAGAACAGATGTATTCTAGATGTGTTAAAATTCCTAACTGGTTATTATCTCTTCCCTACCCTCACCTTTTTGGCTGTTTTCATTTCTAATTCTTAAAGTATTTTGAAGGTGAGACAGTGTTATTATTGTTTCATGCAATCAGTATTCATCATGCATCTGATCCCATCACTTCATGGGAAATAGATGGGGAAACAGTGTCAGACTTTATTTTGGGGGGCTCCAAAATCACTGCAGATGGTGACTGCAGCAATAAAATTAAAAGACGCTTACTCTTTGGAAGGAAAGTTATGACCAACTAGACAGCATATTCAAAAGCAGAGACATTACTTTGCCAACAAAGTTCTGTCTAGTGAAGACTATGGTTTTTCCTGTGGTCATGTATGGATGTGACAGTTGGACTGTGAAG
>SJYC01058397.1:0-12537 GCA_006408675.1 Madoqua kirkii | reverse complement strand
ATAGATCAAAAAAACATTTATTGGATATAATTTCAAAATCTTACATATTTGTTTTTCATGATGAAAAGTCAATATCCTATGTTGGATTGAAGATGTAGGCAACTGTTTTTTAACCTAAGTTAGTGAGTGAAGAAGTTGACTTTTCTTCTTTCATTAAGGGAGACAAAGAAGCCTTTGAGAGTTGTAATGTTTTTGAGTTTTGTAACTGACTCGATGAATGGTGCTTAATTGATTTAAGGTCTATACTACCCATAGTTCGGCTACAGGGTTACAACAGACAATACACTGAGAACTAAGTGTAGAGCAAAAGGTTTTATGTGCAAGGCTAAGTATTTTACTGCAAAGCCAAAGGAGGAGATACTTTTAAAGAAAGGGTTAGAGTTAATTTTTCTAGGAATGTCTTTTATAAACAAATTATTATTATTAGAAGTGCTTTGTCTGATAATTAACTGCTGAATGTATTTTACAACTTAATTCAGACTCTGACAAAAATAAACTAACTCTATTGGACTTCAAATTAATTTTTCATCATAGAGATTTTTGTTCTTGGCTCTTTATTTCCTCTACTACTCTTTATACAACCTCTTAATGTATTATTCTACCACAGTATTTTCTAGTCTTCCATTATGACACTGAGTCATAGATTCACAAATTTCTAGTAGATGCACTGTCTCTATATATTCACTTAGTGCCAAAAACTCAAAATGGAAAGCACTGAACTCATTCTGCTTCACACATTTACTTTTCTTCCTGAAAATTTGGTAATATCAACATGGTTCTTTTAAACATACAGAAGCAATGTCAGACAATCACAGTTCCACTAAATTGTCACATATCCACATCCATTTGGTCATAGATTTGTTCATTTCTTCATCTCACAACTAAATTGAGGCCATTATGACCTTTCATTACAAAGCCTTCTGAGATCAATTTGCATTAGAAGAGCATCTGATCAAGTTATTGCACTGATCAGATCACTGCTGGGTTAAATCAAAAGACAAGTCACTCCTAGCAACTCCATCTATTTTCTCCTGAGTAATTGTGAAAAGTACTGATATGCAATGATCATTACAAACCCTTCTGAGATCAATTTGCATTAGAAGAGCATCTGATCAAGTTATTGCACTGATCAGATCACTGCTGGGTTAAATCAAAAGACAAGTCACTCCTAGCAACTACATCTATTTTCTCCTGAGTAATTGTGAAAAGTACTGATATGCAATGCAGTCTGTAATTCACTATGAAAAGTGAAATTTTTGTGGTCGTCTTTCAGTTGTATCTGACTCTATGTAACCTCATTCATGGACTGTACTCTCAAGGCTCCTCTGTCCATGGAATTCCCCAGGCAAGAATACTGGAGTGGATAGCTATTCCCTTCTCAAGGGTATCTTCCTCACCCAGGATTCAACCAGGGTCTCCTGCATTGCAGGCTGAGTCTACCATCTAAGATACCAGGGAAGCCCACAGTCCATTATAATCTCACGCTTTTATTGTTCAGCTTTCATTCTCATTCTTTCTCTTTCCTTGACATATACTCACTCACCAAGTCCATAAAAACTATATTTGGGTTCCTCAGCAGTCACAGGAGTTAATAATTGATGAAAGTGGTTAGAAGGATGGTACAGATAGAAGAAAACAGAGCTCTAGGTCTCCACCTTGTCTTCAGTCAGAACTGCTTCTTATTTATCTAATTTACAAATTGAACTACCATTGATATTTTTGTCTGGAGAAGTGAAGTTTTAAAGATCCCTGCCCTTTACAAGCATTTGTACTTAATACTTCCAAATGCAATTTGCCTTGTTGTTACTTTGTTACAATTACTTTCTGTTTCTTTGTTGCTCCAAAATGTTGGTGTGGGTTGACTCTTCTCTGAAATTTCTTCCACTCCAATTAAAAAGCATGGTCAGCATCCTTCCAATCCAGACTCAAGTGCCCCCCACCCTTCTTTTCTAATAAGCTTTCCTGAAATTTTTCCAGTGAACTATGACTTCTTCCTATGCTGAACTTTCAAAGCACTTTGGATATATCGCCTTCTCTCTTATATTGGTTTCCCTGATAGCTCAGTTGGTAAGAATCAACCTACAATGCAGGAGACCCTGGTTCAATTCCTGAGCTGGAAAGATCCCCTGAAGAAGGGATAGGCTACCCACTCCAGTATTCTTGGGCTTCCTTTGGGCTCAGCCAGTAAAGAATCTGGAGAAGGCAATGGCAAGCCTCTCCAGCACTCTTGCCTAGAAAATCTCATGGACAGAAGAGCCTGGTAGGCTGCAGTCCATGGGGTCGCTACTAGTTGGATATGACTGAGCAACTTCACTTTCACTTTTCACCTTCACACATTGGAGAAGGAAATGGCAATCCACTCCAGTGTTCTTGCCTGGAGAATCCCAGGGATGGCAGAGTCTGGTGGGCTTCCGTCTATGGCGTCACACAGAGTCGGACATGACTGAAGCGACTTAGCAGCAGCAGCAGCAGTAAAGAATCCACCTGCATTGCTGGAGACCTGGGTTTGATCCCTGCATTGGGAAGATCCCCTGGAGAATGGAAAGGCTATCCATTCCAGTATTCTGGCCTAGAGAATTCCATGGACAATATACTCCATGGGGTCGCAAAGAGTCAGATATGACTGAGCAACTTTCACTAGCTAGCTTTTGTATTGTAAATTCCTGTGTGTTTCATGTTTCTTGAGAGGTGAGTAGGAGTTAATTGAAGGGCAAAGATAAGGTCTTAATTTGTTTTCAGTTTCCCAGTAAATTTATCATAGAACTTGAACCTGGTATCCATTCAAATTTATTGGCTGAATAAATAACAGAAAGAATGCCAAAACGTTAGCATATATTTTTCAAGGAGGCCACAGAAATTCACTCCCTAAGAATATTTCTTTCATCATGTGATATAAACCCTTAAGCAATTTATGAATAGTTATGTTTGGAGAATCAATAGAGTTTCTATGAAAAGTAAAAAATATGTTAGTTACTCAGTCATGTCCAACTCTTTGCAACCCTATGGACTATAGCCTACTAGGCTCCTCTGTCCATGGAATTCTCTATGCAAGAATACTAGAATGGTTAACCATTCCTTCTCCAGATCTTCCCAACCCAAGGATCAAACCCAGATCTCCCTCATTGCAGGTAGATTCTTTACCATCTGAGTTACCAGGGAAGGTGTTTTTTTTTTAATATATTGTTTCATTTATAAAGAAAAAAGTTACAAAAAATAGGTGTGTGCATTAATATCTTATATAATTTTCAAAATTAAGACAATAAAACAACACAGAGTAAATAAGAGACTTTTTTAAAAAGGGTTACATTTTCTGTTAGTAATTTATTCTATATAAAATAGAAAACTATAATATTTATTGTAGAGATCAGCATTTTAATCATCCAGTTTCTTTATTAGAGTAGAGTAGTTGTTTCTTTCCATCTAATCTGCTGGCTCTGGAGGCATATGGCTTCCACCTTGAATGGATCAGCGTATCCTCCAAGTGCTCTGTGGAACTGTTCCTTCCTTTTGACATTCTTGTACAATTCTTGTTACTTTATGCTTTAATCAATTCACTCTGGCCAAAACTGCAATTACAATTAATCAATGCTCATATCGACAGAAACAGAGCAATAATGAGAAACTGCTGATCAGTGATAAACATGTTTGGGCCACATTTTATAAATAGCTTGCAGTAAGGAAAGGCTGGGCTTATTGACTAACTCATAAATGACTTACAATCTATTTTTGAGCCTTAACCAGGCAAGAGTATCTCAGAACACACAGTAGAGTAGTTACGTTTCTAGTGAGAAAAGCAAAACTTACCATTGAGACTGTGAGTGGAATAGGAGTGCGGTGGCGTCTGAGGAATGAATGTAGGGATAAATCAAGGTTTATGCAGCAATAAGACATGGGCATTTTACTCAGATTTGTAATTTCAAAACCATCCTCTAGATATGGCCTTGCAGATGGGCCTCAATAATTCCCATGATAGTTGGCCTTCTGTGTTAACTGGTTAACTTACTCATCCCACTTGTTCATAAAGTCAGAGTAGTTTTGCATTTGCAAATGTTGCTTAATGTATTCTTTTTCCTTCTCCCTACATATCAAATCCAATGGAAGTGTTAATTTGCACCGATATGTAGTCTCTATTTACCTAAGAGTTACTAACTGCTTTGTAAATAGTCTGTTATGATATACTTTCCTGTTCTATAAACCCTTCATCAGTATTTTAAGATCCTCAGCAAGATAGAAATATACCTAATAGCAAGAACTAAGTCTTAAAGTTCATTCATATCTTGAGAATTCTCAGAAACATACTAAGCACAAAATCAAACTCAAAATTATTTACTAAGTGATAGGCTTTGTAGCTAAGATTGTAAATTCAAGACTTTCAGGGCCCAGGTAGGCCAAGTAAAATTAATAGATGTGAGAAAGCAAGTCAACTTTAAAATTGGAAAAAGTTTGCAAGTGAATGGGGACTTTAGTGAAATGGAGACTATAAAGCCTGTTCTAAAACATTAGAACTCCAACTCTACATTACTAGAAGAAAACTTTGACCCAATATTTCAAAATATACTAGATTTTCCAGAAAATTTATTATAAAAATTCTAGTGAATATCTTAATTTTAAATTTTGGCAATATGTCAATTTCAGCCAGTCATAAAAATGAATAATTAGATAACCTCTGCTACCAATTATGAATATCCATATATCCATCGTATCTACATACTACCAATTATGAAAGAAAGAAAAGAAAGTGAAGTCACACAGTTGTGTCCAACTCTTTGCAATCCCATGGACTCTAGCCTACCAGACTTCTCTGTCCATGGAATTTTCCAGGCAAGAGTACTGGAGTGGGTTGCCATTTCCTTCTCCAGGGGATCTTCCCAACCCAGGGACTGAACCCAGGTCTTCTGCAGTGCAGGCAGACACTTTATCTTCTAAGCCAACTATGAATACATCTTAATACATTGGTACTAGTGGCACAAATGATAAAGAATCTGCCTGCAATGCAGGAGACCTGGGTTTGATCCCTCTCTTGGGCAGAACTCCTGGAAAAGGAAATGGCTACCCACTCCAGTATTTTGCCGGGAGAATCCCATGGACTGAGGAGCCTGACAACCTACATTCCAAGGGCTCACAAAAGGGTCGGACACAACTTAATGTCTAAACAACACACAACAACAATATTACTGAGTTTAGCTTCTAGAAGATTGTATGTCTATCTAGTTGATAACTCAGTGGATTAATGTGCCAATTTCTTAAGTGAAGCCAGATTAGTCTGTGTACATCTAGTTTTCATCGTTGTTCAGTCACTAAGTCATGTACAACTCTTTGTGACCTCATAGACTGCATGATGCCAGGCTCCTTGGTCCCCCACTATCTCCCAGAGTTTGCTCAAATTTATCTCCATAGAGTCACTGATGCTATATAACCATCTCATCCTCTGATGCTCCCTTCTCCTTTTGCCTTGAATTTTTACCAACATCAGGGTCTTTTCTAGTGAGTCTTCTTTTTGTGTCAGGCGGCCAAAGTATTAGAGCTTCAGCTTCAGCGTTAGTCCTTCCAGTGAATATTCAGGGTGGATTTCCTTTAGGATTGATTGGTTTGATCTCCTTGCAGTCCAAGGGACTCAAGAGTCTTCTCCAGCACCACAATTCAAAAGCATTAATTCTTTGGTGCTCAGCCTTCAGTATAGTCCAACTCTCACATCTGTACATGACTACTGGAAAAATCATAGCTTTGACTACATGGACCTTTGTTGTCAAACTGATGCCTGGTGAAACATAAAGGCAGAAAGATGACTCTGACTCCCTGCTACCCCAGAGCTTTCCTACTAAGTTATTAAACAAGCAAAACCAAAATAAAACAACAAAACTCTATCACACTGAACAGGACAGAAATAAAGAAAAGAGATCAAATTGACTCACTGTTAAGCTCTTTATGATTTTATAACCTACTGGAGCTAGTTAAGACTACTAAGTTATTTTAAGCATCCTCAAACACTTTCTTCTTGTTTAAGTATTATTTACTTAGAAATAAATGTTTTTAAAGTTATAGTTAAAAGGAGTCTAAATGAATAAGTTTGCACTGTATCAAAAGGAACTCATTTGAAAGAATTAGCTGGGAAAAGGCATATCTTTCTCCTAATAAATGGTACCTTTACTATGATATATGCAGTCAAGTGATACACTATATTTACTTTAAATGAAATTCTTTGATGCAATATTGCTTTGATTTATAGGGTGGTTTTTTGATTTAGTAGGAGACGGTTTTAAATCAGATGGTGAGGTTGATTTACTAGAGAAGGTATTTGATTTGATAGATGATGTATCTTCTTCAGTATTCAATAAGTAATGATTCAATAGTAGATGTCTGATTTGGTAAGTGAACTATTAGATTTGATTTTGATCTATTTTCTCAGTAAGAGATACATTTATTTTAATAGTTGATGTATCTATTTTAATGTAAAATGTGTCAAATTTATGACTCCATGTTCTCTTTTTCTGCATTAGTGATTTATGAATTTTACTGCTAATATATATGCTTCAATTAAACGTAATATGGAACATTCATTATATCCAACTGCAGAGTTAAAGTATTCTAAACCTACCTGAATGTTTTTCCTCTTTTCTGACAAAATGTTTGTAATTATTAAATGATAAAATACCTCTCAGCTCAAGGAAATCCAAACATATCTTGGCAGAAGCAAGGGTGTGAGTATATTGGATACTCAAGTTACCATTCTGTTTCCATCTTTACAAGCAAAGAGTTTGCTGTCAGTTTTCTTTTTACTTATACTGACTAGCCCAAATTTCTACCTTTGTTTGGATTTATATCCAGGTTTTTTGTTTGTTTGTTTGTTTTTAGCATCATGGCTTGTTTGTCTGAAACTTCAGAGACTGAAAAATGAATTTTACTTCAAACTTCAGTCAATAATTCTACCTGACATGTTTTTGAGCCAACATTTATATTTGCTTAAAATGTAAATTGCTAGATTTGTGATTAGAAAAGCTATCTACCATTACCACATAAGCTGAAATATAAAATATGACCAAGATTCGAAAGAAACAAATTACCTAATGGATGCCATCTTAGTGCAGATTTTCATTTGTTTGTTATTATAAATTTGCTACCTAAAAGGAAGTCTGGCTGGAATGAGCAACATCAAGATAATCAGTCTTATGCTTCTTTTTTTTTTTAAAGATAATCAACAAAATTATTTTGCAAAGTCCTAGCGAATGTATCGTCACCCTCAGTAACATAACCCCTGAGGATTTGAAAACTGATTCTTGGAAGTGATGGTGGGAGGAGTCTTGTTCTTTCTTGCTGTTTTTATGCCTAAAGAATGGGTATGTATACAGCACATAGACAAGTATACAGTATATCTATGATGTTGACATTTCATTGTTAGATATGGATGCTAGGGACAATATCAGCAAAGGCTCTTTAGAGGGGCCATGTTGAAAAAAAGTTTGAGAAACACCACCGTGAGTGTGCTCAGTTGTTCAGTCATGCCCGACTCTTTGCCGCCCCATGGACAACAGCCTGCTAGGCATCTCTGTCCATGGGAATTTTCCAGGCAAGAATACCAGGGAGGTTTCCATTTCCTATTCCAGGGGATCTTCCTGACCCAGGGATCAAACTCAGGTCTCTCATATCTCCTGCACTGGCAGGTGGATTCTTTACCACTAGTGCCACCTGGGAAGCTCACCACTGCAGTAGGGAATTTACACACACACACACGCACACACACATACACACACACACACACACACACACACACACGCTGCAGAGGCTCATTATTTTACACTATCATAGTGGTTGTGCCGTACATTGACATGAACCAGCCATGGGTGTACATGTGTTGCCCATCCTGAACCCCCCTCCAGGCTCCTTCTCCATTCCGTCCCTCAGGGTCATCCCAGTGCACCAGCCCTGAGCACCCTGTCTCATGTGTCGAACCTGGACTGGCGATCTCTTTCACATATGATAATATACATGTTTCAATGCTACTCTCTCAAATCACCCCCTCTTGCCTTTTCCCACAGAGAGAAGAATATATAAAAATATACTTTTTTTACTTTAAAATACTGCGTGATTTCCTATACATTCAAGTAATAGATTATGCCACATAACCTGGGCAAAACATGAGAGTATAAAGAGATTATTGATACTAATGACTGAATAATCTCTTATAGTCTCCATATTTGCTAATGGCATTTCTATATATTTGGATGGTTAGGTAAAACCTAATGGGATCTAAAGGGAAGTCACATTAAGCCTAGGACAAGCCCTATATTACAGAAAAGGACATAAAAGCTTGGAGGGTTGAAGTAAATGTTACATAATTACCCCTCAAGGATAAAACAGACGGTATTACTGTATTAGGAGCCAGATTGTAGTAAATGACTGTAAAAATCACTCAATTCTTTCTAAAATTTGCATTATTTTTTTCTATTTTTATTGAAAATGCAGTCTGGTTATGCTGATATGTAGACAGGCACTCTTGCCAACAGTCATACAGTTTTGAAGCAGAACTACCATTTTAACTCTGTGCTCCTCAATCAAATGAAAAAAAGAAAATTTGCCTGTGCCACACTGGCATGGGGATCTTACTTCCCCAACCAGGGATCTAACCCATGTGCCCTGCAGTGGAATCCTGGAATCTTAACCAATGGATAATCAGGGAAGTCGTCCTTAGTCCCATTTTAACTGTAATGCTTACAGACATACAGCTCTGTGCTTTTCTATTCCTTGTGATTCTGTTTTTCTGAAACAGTATCTTTACATAACAACTGTGAAAACATTAGCATTATCTTAAATAATGCTAATTATTATCATCATCTTACGTTCTATACATTATCTCATTTACTTCTCCCAACCATACCATATAATAATCTGTGAAAGAGAAGAACATATGGTTCTTATCTCCATATTATGGATGACATCATTGAAGCCTAGAGTGGTTAACAACTTATAAATTAGTGGTAGTTAAGGTTCCACAGCTGGTAAGTGAAGACAATTGAAAAAGAACCCAAGCAACCTGGCTGCCAAGTATCACTGAAGAGTTAGATGGTGAAGCAAACATAGCTGAGAATAGAAACAGGATATGCAGCCATGTTTTTTCAAAACACCCCTCAGTCACTTGTCTCCTCTAGGGAGAAGTGTCTGGTCCATTGTCTGAACCATGACTCCAAATGGCAAATTCATTGTCTGGACCTTTCCCCCCAAAGACTCTGAACAAGCCTCCATGGAGACCACATCTCTCCAGAATCTTCCTCCAGCCTCCTGGATCTATCTTTTTCATCGAGTACTTCTAAATCCACATTGGTTTATGAGTTATGCTTTGTGATTTGGTTTCTACCATTATGTTCTTCTGTGTGCATGCATGCTCAATCATGTCTGACTCTTTGCAATCCCATGGACTGTAGCCCACCAGGCTTCTCTGTCCATGAAATGTTCCAAGCCAGAATACTGGAATGAGTTGTCATTTTCTTCTCCAGGGGTCTTCCTGACCCAGGATTGAATCTGTGTCTCATGCATTGGCAGGCAGATTCTTTACCACTAGGCCACCTGGGAAGCTAGATGCTCTTCTACCCATATACTAATCTCACCAAGAGGATAAAATTCTGCACTTTTATCTGTTTCTACAGATTAAAGAAGGAAAAATGATGGATATTTATTTTTTTCAATGTCAAAATAATTCAGGATTTTTCAAGACTTTTTCAGTGTCAAGTGAACATACCTACAACCCATAAAATACATTACAAGGCCATAAACATTCATAGTTATTTGAAATAATCTTGAACATGCCCTAGGCATCCCCATTGTGACAAAGTCTTCAAGAGGTCATCCATCAAATTATACCTATCCAAATCATGCCTCTCCTTATGCTGCTGCTGCTGCTGCTAAGTTGCTTCAGTCATGTCTGACTCTATGCAACCTCATAGACAGTCTCCTACCAGGCCCCTCTGTCCCTGGGATTCTCCAGGCAAGAACACTGGAGTGAGTTGCCATGTCCTTCTCCAGTGCATGAAAGTGAAAAGCGAAAGTGAAGTTGCGCAATTGTGTCTGACTCTTAGCAACCTCATGGACTGCAGCCCACCAGGCTCCTCTGTCCATGGGATTTCCCAGGCAAGAGTACTAGAGTGGGGTGCCATTGCCTTCTCCACCTCTCCTTATAGACCTCCCTTAACCGTGTCTCTACCAGGAAACCTACGGTGACTAGCTTTTTAACTTCTTGCTTCTCTGAACTCCTATAGCACTTCAGTTCAGTTCAGTCGCTCAGTTGTGTCTGACTGTTCTCGACCTCGTAGACTGCAGCATGCCAGGCATTCATGTCCATCACCAACTCCCAGAGTTTACTCAAATTCACATCCATTGAGTTGGTGATGCTATCTAATCATTTCATCCTCTGTCATTCTCTTCTTCTCCCATCTTCCATCTTTCCCAGCATCAGGGTCTTTTCAAACAGAATCTAACGCAATTAAATGTCAGCAGACTTCTAGGGTTTTTTATGTATATATTTTTTAAATTTTTTCTTCCTCTTCCTTTAGAGGTTGAATATTTCTCAGGGAAAGATCATTTGCTATGTTAATTTGTATGTTAATTTCACAAATGAAGACAGAATATTTAAAAACAATATTAGGAAATCATTAGGCAAGACCCTTTGCAGCTAAATGTTTCCCTATTATTCTCACTGAATATATTCTTAACCATTTTCTAGAAATAAAATAGGGAGATAATGAAAGAAAGCCATGTGAGAAAAGTTATATTTGAAAAAGGTATGTTTGAAAAGCAAAAGAGGTAAGATCATTAAAACAAGTAAAGCTGAAAGTCAAGCTAAATTATAATACATATAGTCTTACTATGGTTTTGACATCCTTCCTGCCTTGACTTTTTCATAGTGTGACAATTTATCCAGTTCAGTAGCAGTATTAAAATGTTGTACCACTGAAATGCAACTATAAATGTGGCCTGAGAGTTGAAGGAATTTTGAATTGTCAGATAGTACATGGATCATTAACCATTTTCAGGAAGAAAGGGTCCAAAAATGGATTTTGACATAAGTAAAGTCAAGAACATGATTCATGTGGTTGTTCTAAAGATTGTGTCTGGGTTAAAATACCCAGATGGAATAGAGTTTACAAGTTCATTTTTATAAGAAGAGTCATATTTCTCAAAAGGCAGCAACAGTAAAGGGGTAAAGAGACCAAAACACCAGTTTTACATTGCAGTAGATTATTAAAACATGACATTTAACAATTGAAAGTAACTGTAAAGAGAACTGTTCTGCACTCAACTGTATTCTTCTAAAATTCATAGATTGAAGCCCTTAGTTCCTCAGATGTGACCAAATTTGGAGGAGAGCCGTTAAAGAGGGAATTAAGTTAAAATGAGGTCATTAGGGTGGGCCCTATTCCAATAATTCGATATGACTGATATCCTTTTAAGATTGGGACACAGAGACACCAGGGTCAGGAGCACAGAGGGACAACTGTGTGAAGAGACAAGGCGAGTGTGGCCATCTGTGAACCAAAGAGGGGGGCCTCAGAGCAAACCAACCCTGCTGACTCCACTTTTTATTGTAAAAATACCCATTCTGTGAAGAGAAGAGAAGAGAAGAGAGAGAGAGAGAGAGAGAGAGAGAGAGAGAGAGAGAGTGTGTGTGTGTGTGTATGTGTATGTGTATGTGTATGTGAATGTGTGGTTTTGGTGTGTGCTTATGGGGAAAAGGATTATGGCAACCCTAGCAGACGAACACATTGATTTAGAAAAAATTCTTTTCCCCAAGCCTGTTCTAAATATTAAATCTGAATTTTCTAAGTATGATTCTGCCAATATCAAATTATTTTATATTTAAGAGATGCTTTATGATCTGAATGTTTGCTTCCCCCTACAGTTCATGTTCTAGAATTTTAACACCCAAGATAATGGTATCGAAAGGTAGGGCTTCTGGGTAGTGACAGATCATGAGAGTGGGGCCCTCATAAATATAGTTAGTTCCCTTACAAAAGAGGCCTCCAAGAGAGATCTGTCACCCTCTTCACCTTGTGGGGATACAGTGAAAAGATGTTCAGGAACCAGAAGATGAGCTCTCACCAGACACAGAATGTGCTGGAAACCTGACCTTGGACTTCCCACCCTCCAGGACTCTGTTGTTTTTAAGTTACCCAGTATATGGTAGTTTGTTATAACATCCTAAAAGTAAAAACTTAAACAATTGTGTGATTTTGGGGTACAATTAAAAAGTCAGTTTTATATATGTCTTCATTTTTCAAATATTTGTCTTGAAATTAATTTAACCTGTGTAGTTTAAATAATTTTCTACTCATGTTACATCCTCATAGTAACAGGAATGATTGAAATGCAATGAAGTGGTAAAGTTGCAAAGTATTGTATGTGGCTATGAAATTTCAAGTTTTCTTAACAAAAAAAGAATCATTTCTATGTGGAAGTAGAGCTCTGGATTAAGAGTGGAAATTATTTTATTATTAAGAAGATTTCCTTGTCTTCTTGAACCTGTTCTTTCATTAATAATCAAATGATTGT
>SJYC01058394.1:0-18053 GCA_006408675.1 Madoqua kirkii | reverse complement strand
GTGAACTCTGGGAGTTGGTGATAGACAGGGCGGCCTGGCGTGCTGCGATTCATGGGGTTGCAAAGAGTCAGAGATGACTGAGCGACTGAACTGAACTGAAGGGAGCTACTGTGGCTAAAACACAATGACCCAAGAGAATAGAGGTAGAAAGGTGACTTAGAGAGGTAAGGGGGTGGGGTTGGGGTCGGGCCAGCATGTAGAGCCTTACAGACTGTCCTAAGAAACTGGACTCCGAATCAGAATGAAGTAGATGAGCCACTGCAGAGCATTTAGTGGAGCTGCACTCTCTTATGCTTGCCTGGGGAATCTCATGTATTGAGGAGCCTGGTGGGCTGCAGTCCATGGGGTCCCAAAGAGTTGGACATAACTGAGCAACTAAGCATGCACAGACAGTATGGTCTTACTTATATTTTTTAAAGTCTGGTTTTGTGATGGACAGACAGATGCTGCTGCTGACAAGCAGAACAACAGGGAAACTAAGATGACTTATGTGAGGTGAGAGATGATGATGACAATGACGGGGGGGGCTAAAGGTCAGATTCTGGAGGGAGGTACACGAGAAGATACACATATATGCACACACACACACACACACAATATTTTCTATATTTTATTGTGAAAACTTTAAATGTAAATAAGAGTTAGAATAGTACAATAAACATTTATTACCCTAGACCTAAATACTTTGTCATATTTATCTTTGGAAAATATTTAAAAGTGGCAGACATCATATGTATTCACCTTGCAATATTTCATTATCTGAAAATCAAGGACTCTATCACTCACATATCTAATACATTTTTAAAATTTGTGAATGACTTTGAAAATATCCTTTACAAGATATTGTATGTGTGTGTGATTCCACGTCTTGATTTAATCCAGTTTTATGCACTGAATAATTAACTAAAATAACAGCAGTTAATTTAAAACTGCTGTTTATTTGTTTGCTATTACATTCCCTTTAAAAATATAGAACGTTTGTCTTATAGAAAGGTATACACATTAGACTTCCCTGATTTGTAAGACTGGTATTATTTAACATTGCCTCTATTTCCTATAAATTGGAAGCAAAATTTAAGTCTTGATTAGATTCATATTGTTGACAAGGAGACTTCATTGGTGCTGTGTGAACTTGATTATGTAACATATCATGAAACTGTAATATCCAATTAGTAGAAAAGCTAGAAGATATGCAATCAGAAGTCACTTGAAACAGTTCTTTACTCTATGTTGTTATTTTATCAACCTGACATGCGGTCAGATTACTTTTTTCCATTTGTTTTTAGTTTTAAGGTTTTTAAATTTTTTTTTCTTTGAGCTGTCTGTCCTAATAAGTACACTTAGAAAAGTCTTGCCTCCATCTCTACCTTCCCTGGTGTGTCCTCTTCTGCCCCTATAGATTAGGATTGACACCATTTCTGAAGGACCAGAGTGTAAATGGGCTTCCCTGGTGGCTCAGCTGGTAAAGAATCTGCCTGCAATGCGGGAGACCTGGGTTTGATCCCTGGGTTGGGAAGATCCCCTGGAGAAAGGAAAGGCTATTCATCCAGTATTCTGGCCTGGAGAATTCCATGGACTGTGTCGTCCATGGAGTCCCAAAGAGCTGGACACAGCTGAGCGACTTTCATTCACTTCACAGAGTGTAAACACTTTGGGCAATATAGCCCATGTGGTCTATTTAGCAACTACTCAGCTCTGCTACTGTAATGAGGAAGCATCCAAACAATATGCACAATAGTAGGTGAGGCTGTGTGGTGGTAAAACTTTATTTACTAAAGCATGCAGCGGACTGTGTTTGGTCTATGGGCACAGTTTGCTGACCCCTGCCACAGATGACTGTTTTTTAAACTTAGCTTCTACCTTGCTCTTCCTGTGTTTCTTCTTGCATCTTCTTTTTCTTCCTTAAAAATAACAGTATATATATTGTTGTACACTTTGTTAATTTTCTTTACACCACACAGAGTATGCATATACACACAGAGTCTCACACACACACACGATAGCCACACAAGTTATCTTCTTCATTCTTTTACAAATCTATATAGTTCTTCATTGCGTGGATATATTATGATTTATTAAAGCAAGCTTGTGTTGGGCATTTGGATTATTTTTCATCTTTTGCTGCTACTGATAACACCTGAGTGACCTTGGCATGACATGTGATGTGCTCAGTTGCATCCAGCTCTGCGACCCTATGGACTGTAGCATGCCAGGATCCTCTGTTCATGGGATTTTCCAGGCAAGAATACCAGAGCTGCTTGCCATTTCCTACTCCAGGAAAGTGAAAGTGAAAGTTTAGTCGCTCAGTTGTGTCTGACTCTTTGCGACACTATGGACTATAGCCTACCAGGCGCCTCTGTCCATGGGGTTCTCCAGGCAAGAATACTGGAGTGGGTTGCCATTTCCTTCTCCAGGGGATTTTTCCAACACAGGGATAGAACCTGGGTTTCCCACAGTGTAGGCAGACACTTTACCATCTGAACCACCAGGGAAGTCCATTTCCTACTCCAGGGGATCTTCCCAATCCAGGGATAGAACCCTCATGTCTTGTGTCTCCTTCATTGGCAGGCAGATTCTTTACCACTGAGCCAGATGGGAAGCCCATGAGATATGATAAAATATCATAAATCTCTATTTATATCTCTATATCCAGGTCTACCCTAGAAGTAGAATGATTGGGTCAAAAAGGACACATGTTTGTAGTTTTGTTCAATATTGCAAAATACCTCTTCACATGGATTCACCACTTTTTACTCTCAATGTCAAATATATGAGCATGGCAGTTTTTCCACAGCAACAGACTGTGCTGTCAAGCTTTTGAACTGTTGCTCACATGGTATATGAAAAATATCATACAATTATACTGTAATTGTAATTTTCATTTGTCTTATTACAAGTGAAATTGAACATCTTTTCATACATCGAAGGGCCATTAGCTGTTCTATTTCTGTGAATTGTCCTATTCTTTTTACTCTCTTTTTATTGGGTTTCAGGATATATTTTAAAATTAGAGCCAACTGGCCTTCCTAACAGATCAAATGTGGTAAGTGAAAAAAGAGATAAATCAAGTATAACTCTGAGGTCTTTGTATTCAGCTGGAAAGATGAAGCTGCTTTAAAGTGGGATGGGCAATGGTGTGATTAGAGTAGGGTCAGATCATCAGGTCAAGAGATTAAGATTTCTGTTTTGGACACTGTTGAGTTAAATCTGTCAATGAGACATCTAGATGGAGAAATGGAGAGGTGTTTGGATATTTGAGCCTAGATATGGTAAAGAGGCCTGTGTTAAATATAGAAAACTAGGAATCATTGGAGAAGAAATGCTAATGAATGAAATGAGACCAATGAGATCACAAAGAAAGTATGGGTAGAGAAGAGAAGAAAAGCAAGGATTCAGTCCTGATCATTTGACAGAATGATAGAAGAGGAAGCTCTAGAAAAATATTGATGGGAAAAAATTTTTAAAAACAGGAGGATATGGTGCCCTGAATCCAGATAAAGAACTTGTATCAAAGAGAAATGAGTGACCAAGGCTGATGATAAATCTAAGAAAATAAAGATAGTCGATTTAGCATTGACAGGTTGAAGTTCTGTTTTCTTGGAACTCACTCTGGAGCTCCAATTCAGAGCCTCCTTCCATCACTCCCAGTTTTACCTGGCTAGCTCTTTGTCATGCTTTAAATTTATTTGCACAGTGAAACTTCTGTAGGCTCTCGTACAAACACATTACCATTATTTTCTCTCTCTGCTCCTAGAATTCTCCTTTACAGAATGTAAAATGTCTCTCTTAAAGCATGTTGTCTTTCTCTTATCCTGTGACAGACATTTTCTGAGGGCAGGAGTCATTCCTCTCTTTTCTGTAGCTGAACTACAAGGTGACTTTGTAGACAGACAGAGTTCAACAAGTATTTATTAACTAAGCACTATTATATATATGTGTGTCCATGTGTATACTATCCCCACATGAGTTGTTTAAGCATCACTCTTATCTTTATTCATTTAGTACTGTCAGGCCTGTTTTTCATAAATAAATTACCGTACATAAATATTCCATTTAATTCTAAAATTTGTACTTTTAAGAATTGAAAATATACAAAGCAGGAAATCTGTATCTCAGGTGTTATGGTATAGTAGAAATACCAACATATTTGAATCAGAAACTGAAGCTTTGACTCTATCCCTGTATTTATTAACCTTTTACATCAGTTGAGTCTATTAACTTTCTGAGCTTTGTGTTCCAGTGGCACAAGATGAACATAGTGACACAGAGAAATCTTCAAGGAGGGAAGAGCCAGGAGGGTTCAGAAGAGGCCTCATGGAGAGTTGTTCCAACCAAGAAACTTGCCTTATAGGCTCAGAAAAGTGAAAATGTATATAATGGCTCTTCTGAGTATCATGCGGAAATGTACAAAGACCCTTTATTATTTAGAAAAGGAAATAGCCATCTGGAGTTAGGAGCATTCAAAGTCCTTAAACAGCCCATTTCCTTATCAAAGAGGAAAACTAAATCATTCTCAGAAGTGTTGGAAGATATAATCTTAATCAGAGCAAAGAGAATTCAACAAATTGAAAGTTTAACATGTCAGGAAAAACGTTCTCAATCTTCCATTTCCTACTGAGCACTGGCTTTCCGTGGGATCAGCTCCCCAAGGCCAGTTAGCTAAAGGAACCCTCCATATTACTGTGTGAACACGTCTGTTATTGTTCTGTAATCATCTTTGCCCTATATTTCCATATTTCTTAAAACTGCCTTATGAGTAATACCTTATTTCTATAGTTCTGTGTCCATATCTTCAATCAAGAGGAAAGCTTGCCTCTTATAGGGAGATTGTGTGTATCCAGGCTCCTTTAGACTCTGTGCTGATACAACTGTGTTTTCACCTTATATTCCTCTATTTGACAGCATGTGTCCATGCTAAGTCATTTCAATCGTGTCTGACTCTTTGTGACCCTATGGACCATAGCCTGCTAGATTCCTCTGTCCATGGGAGTCTCTAAGCAAGAATACTGGGGTGGGTCCTTCAGGGGTTTTTCCAAACCTAGGGATCAAACCTGAATATCTTAAGTCTCTTGCATCGTAAGGTGGTTTCCTTACCACTGGCGCCACCTGGAAAGCCCCTCTATTTGACTACTAAGACACTTTGGTCGTGTCCGACTCTGTGTAACTGTATGGTCTGAAGCCTGCCAGGTTCCTCTGTTCAGGAGATTCTTCAGGCAAGAATACTGGAGTGGGTTGCCATTTCCTTTTCCAGGGAATCTTCCCGAGCCAGGGATCAAACCCATATCTCTTATGTTTCTTGCATTGACAAGTGGGTTCTTTACCATTAGCACCCCCTGGGAAGCCCTACTGGATTCAAATCTGGGTTCCACTTCCCCACCACTTGTGTCATCTATTTGACCATATGCAATTTGCTTAGCTTTGTAAGCCTTATTTTCCTTGCCCATTAAATGGTGATAGTAACAATGAACATTTTGTGTTAACTTTCATAAACACTGAATGTTATTGTTCAAATAAAGCTTATAGTTTAGCTTCTGATATCAATTATACATTCAATAAATATTAGCTTTTTCATTATAAAGAGCAAGTGTATTTCTAAGTTTTGGGGAACACCTCACCTTTTCTCTTCAAGTAATGAATCACATATACAACAATACTCCTTTTCAGATAAAAAGTGTTTGATCACCATTCCTTGTTTCTTTGGAATGAGCATGCACACTTTGGAGGGACAAAACTCTTTAAAAAAAAAATTATTTCTTTATTTTTCAGTTGAAGGATAATTGCTTTACAGAATTTTGTTGTTTTCTGTCAAACATCAACATGAAACAACCATAGGTATACATATGTCTTCTCCCTCTGGAAACGCCCTCCCCATTCCACTCGTCTCTCACTTGATGTCTCTATGGTTCCAAGGTGGGGTTCAGTTCCAGCTTCAGTGTGAAAGACATGTTGATTGGAACACTACCAAATATGAATCACAGCATACATCACAATGCCCTTGGCGGCAGTGAATAACCGCATAGCTCAGGTGCCATACCACAGTAATAACTTGGGCAAGATGATTCAGTCAGCGTGAAAGCGGGTATGGGAGGATGAGTCTGAAGGTAGAAGTGCAAGGAGAAGTGAGTATTGACCAGCATCTGAACCTTTGGATCAAGCCATGCCTGAAAGTAACTGGACTTTTCAACTTTTCACTTAGATGAACCAACAAGTTTTTTTGGTCTTAAATTCGTTTCGGTTCGATTTTCTATTACTTATAAACTAAAACTTATTGACTTATATAGCATATGGCACAGAGCTTTAAAAAAAAAATTTGGTAATGTCTGTGTTTATTTTTTTAAATTGAAATATGGCTGATTTACAATGCTGTGTTAGTTTTCAATATACACCAAAGTGATTTAGTTATACATATATATATATATATATATGCATATACATATATGTGTGTATGTGTGTGTGTATATATATGAGCTTCCCTGCTGACTCTGTGACAAAGAATCTGCCTACAATGCAGGAGTCGTGTGTTTGATCCCTGGGTCAGGAAGATCCCCTGGAGGAGGCATGGCAACTCACTTCTGTATTCTTGCCAGGAAAATCCCAAGGACAGAGGAGCCTGGTAGGCTATACAGTTTATGGGGTCTCAAAGACTTGGACACAACAGAAGCGACTGGACACAAACGCACATGTGTGTGTGTGTGTGTCTGTGTGTGTGTATTCTTTTCCACTGTGCTTTATTGCAGGATATTGAATATAGTTCCCTCTGCTATGCAGTAGGACTTTGTTGTTTATCTATTTTATACAGAGTAGTATGTATCTGTTAATCCCAAACTCCCAACTTATCCCCTTCTCCACCCCTTTTTCTCTTTGGTAAACAAGTTTGTTTTCTATGTCTGTTGGCACAGAGCCTTTTGGAAATTCAACTAAAAGAACTCAGAGTCAGTTAACCAGTAAAAATGGAATAAAATATATAACAATGTGACACTTTAGCTACCTGTCTTTGTGTCATCATTATTTTAAAGGAAGATCCTTTACAACCAGAATATTTTCAAATGAAGAGGAACACTTGTTACTGTCGCTATTTCACACAGTCACTGTCTAGTCACTGTTTCTCCTCGTAGGAGCCTCTAAGGAGGTAAGTTCCAGTTCAGCTGTAAGAAGCAGTCTCCTGGATGTGGGAGGAGGTGAGGAGGCAGGACTACATGACCGCAGAGCTCCTGTAGATTGCCTTTCTGTCTCCTGGGGTTTCTTTGTATATTTCACATCCTTGAGATACCAGGTAGATAGGTCATGTATACAGCTTTGCAGAATGAGATCCACACTGGACTAAAAGTTCCACTGACTATTAACTGTTTATTTCATTAAAAAAAAAAAAAAAAGCTTCAAGAGGAGCTTGTTTCCCTATAGGAAAGAGACAGTGTGTTTATATCTCAATAGATAAGACTCAACCAAAATTTCTTTGGTATTATATGACTCACAAGGATTATTTTGTGTTTTTGAGTAAATCTATATGGAGGTTTCAGATAACTGCAAACAATACCCATAAATATTTAACAGAAATCTCACTCTAGCAAAGACATGGAAATGATATTTCTAGGTGTACTTCTAATCTCTTCAAAGTGAACAAATTTAGTATTACTAATATATTAGTATTAAAATAGTATATTAAAATGCTATTTAATATTTTAAAATAATACTTTTTAAAGTTGTGGAATATTTTCTAGTCTATGATGTCTTCATTTGTTTGTAAAGAACTGTTTAAAGGATCCATTATGAACATGAGTAATATCATTCCATGGTTCATTTTTACTTTGCTGTATCAAGGCCATGTTTACAATTTTTGAACAGAATAATGATTTTGACTTAACAGCCTTTCCTTAAAAAAATTAAATAAATATATAAATTAAATATATATGTGTATATATATAATCTCATCATTTCTATCAACAGATTTATGACTGTATACTCAGTTACTCAGTTGTGTCCAACTTTTTCCAATCCCGTGGACTGTAGTCAACCAAACCTCCTCTGTCCGTGGGATTTTCCAGGCAAGAATACTGCAGTGGGTTGCCTATTCACAGGACTGTGTATATTAACCAGTTAGGCAAACTATTTTGTCCAGTTTTGCTTCTATTAAACATATTGAAGTTCAAATTAAAATGTGCCATGATAAATTAGCACATTCAAATAAAACTAGTCTCAAAGAGGTCAAACTAGGAGTCAATAAACCATGTTTACAATTTTTGAACAGAATAATGATTTTACTTAACAGCCTTTCCTTAAAAAAATTAAATAAATATATAAATTAAATATATATGTGTATATATATAATCTCATCATTTCTATCAACAGATTTATGACTGTATACTCAGTTACTCAGTTGTGTCCAACTTTTTCCAATCCCGTGGACTGTAGTCAACCAAACCTCCTCTGTCCGTGGGATTTTCCAGGCAAGAATACTGCAGTGGGTTGCCTATTCACAGGACTGTGTATATTAACCAGTTAGGCAAACTATTTTGTCCAGTTTTGCTTCTATTAAACATATTGAAGTTCAAATTAAAATGTGCCATGATAAATTAGCACATTCAAATAAAACTAGTCTCAAAGAGGTCAAACTAGGAGTCAATAAGCAAATAGTTAATACTAAAAGTTTTCCGGAGACTACTTAGGGGGAATAACTATGTAGGACTGACAGAAGAATTTTTGAATGAGCGACCTCTCTCTCTTACTTTCCTAGTTCCTTTTCATCTCTTTTTCCTCCTTGTCACCAAGGTCATTATGCTGAATCTTGTCTTCAGAAAGCATAAGAAAGCATGATACATCAGTGCCTCATGCCTCAGCTTTATGTATCTCTGTTTGTCTTAACATTTACTTTTCCCTGTTTTTTTTTCTCTAAGAAACTTGCAAGAAAGAACATGTGATAGCATCTCCAATTAATTACTTCACATAATTATGTTAATAGCTGAGGATTTTGTTTCTTTAAGAGTTTTCTCTTATTTTAAATATTGTCTACTGGGAGTATTTGTTTTTTGAAAGAAAACTCCTGGAGACTTGAAGACAGTAACATAGATTAAATCATGACTGGTAGGAATTTATGAGTCCTGGGGGAGTTATATTATGAAACTTATGGAGAAGAAATCTTTTATAGCATTTCTTAAATTGCCTCAGATAGACAACCTCCCCTCTGTTCACATATAATACAAATCCTAATTCAAAACCAGTAAACTTTTTTGATGGTGTTACTCAGATCATGAAGTCTCCATAATGTAAGAAAAAGAAGAGAAAAAAATAAAGGAAAGAAATAGAATGTGAAGAGATGAGTAATATCTGTCTTGTAGAGGAATTCATGACTCAGATACAGGGTCACTGAGATTTCAAACTGGGTACATTAGGAACAGCACAAGACAAACAAAATACAAAATGAACATGACAAATTTGATTTATTCCAGGCAGAAACTTACCAACCGAGGGATAGTTACTGTTACATGAAATTATAAATGCTACCATCATACGCTGGAGAAGATAAACAATCCTTTATTCACTTTGATTTTCCATGTCTAAATTTAAACTGGAAAAATGCTTTCCATTTATGTGTGTTTAAAGGTTAAATCCTATGACCAAAGTAAAAATCAGCACATAAAATACAGTTTGATTTAAGCAGTGCTGCTAAACCTCCTCCTTGTCATTCCAATAGAAGTGATTCATTGTTTGGTTGGGACTTAAGCCATTTGATCATTATCAGATTATTTAACTATTTTTTGATTAAACTATTTCTTGCCTCGTGCAGGTCCAAGCTCATTTAAATGAGGTCAAGATCTTAGCTGATCTTTAGATGTATTATATAGTTTCTCCCTCAGATACCTTCTCTCCCCTAGGTACTTGCCCTTGGAGAAATTTTTACACATTCCCCAAGAAAATGGCAGGAGGGACTTACTAAAAAGGTTCGTGAATGAATCAGCAGTTGAATTATCTTTAAATGTTTAATAGGCTTCTAACATAGTTCGCTGTGGATCTGTTTGACTATTATCAATTTTTGGTGGCTAATTTTCTTCAACAAAGAAATGGAATCTTTGCTGGGCTATGGAAAATACACTTAAACTTTCATTGCTAACATTTCCACTGGTGGAATAATCAAAGTAATTATTAGGGTTATCCTTGAATATGGCTAAATGGAATCAAAGTGTGTAAAATGGGATTTTTTTCAGAAGTTCAAAATTTTTGAAGCACTTCTTTAAAATGTTTGTTGAGGTCAATCACAGTTAATGAATATTTCCTAAATATATGTACTATTGAGCAAAGAAGAAAAATAACCTCAAATAAAATGTTTGGATTTAGGCATTTGTAAAATTATCAACGATAAAATTTCTTAATATGTTTTTATCATGAAATATATTTAATGTGCACACTATACATTAGGGTACACGTTGGAAAAGAGCTTATTGCTGAGAAGGATTGAAGGGAGGAGGAGAAGGGGACAACAGAGGATGAGATGGTTGGATGGCATCACTGCTGACTCGATGGACATGAGTTTGAGCAAGCTCCAGGAGTTGGTGATGGACAGGGAAGCCTGGCATGCTGCAGACCACAGGGTCACAAAGAGTTGGACACAACTGAGCAACTGAACTCAACTGATGTCTCTTTCTGACTGGGAGTTCTATAACACTGGTGATATACTTTGTCTTAATTTTGATTCTTATCATTAAAATGATAGGAACCAAACTCAAGCTATTTTTAAAAGCAACAAGTGTAATTTAATGGTGGATACAATCCAGGATAATATTAAGCACACAGCCCAAGAAGAAATATAGGCATGTTGTTTGTTGCCAATTTTATGTGGAATCAGAAAACCAGATGCCATTCTTGTGTCTTCCCAGCTTTTATCTCTGCTCCTCTCTTTCACCACAAAACGGTGTTGTCCAAAGGGCAATGTTGGAAAAGAAACCATTCTAGCTAGTTTCAACTGAACATCATGTACCACATTTACTAAATAGCTTATGGATTAATGTGGAGGCTGTAAAAAGAGAATCTCGGCTTAATTTCCAGGACAAACTTCCAAAGGCACGTTGCAGAACTGCACCAGTAAGAGAACAACTGCCTCTATCCTGTCTGGGAAGTTCCGCACAAAAATAGCCGTCGCCACCACAGATGCTGGCTGAGAACCTTCTGTTTCTGCCTCAATCTGCTTTAGTAAACTCCGTGCTTCACTGCATGGTTCATTTCCTTGAAACTGAATTCTGAACTCACGTCTCATCCAAATACACTTGACTAGCAGAGTCTAAAGCCCACCTAGAATTCTAGCTGAAAGGAAGCCTGAAAGAAGTAGTTTTAGCCCTTCAGCTTTAGCAGAATGAGAAGGCACTCCAGAAGGAGGTAAATTGAATAAAGGATATTGCATGATCCAAAATCAGACTATAGTCAGGAAATATGTCTGGGATACCTTGTGTTTACAGCTTAGAGTTTCCACTATTAGAAAGAGATTACTCAGTGTTCTTGGCAGCTTTAAAATTCCCAGGAAAGGGTTTCTCTTCTGTTGACATGAACTTTAGACCAATCAACTCAGGTCTGCAAAAACAGTCACTCTGTATCAAATGCTTACTGCTAATTATGATGACCCTGAGAGGGGCCATCGTGTGTCGGAAAAGAAGTGTCGAGTCAGCCATTCCCATAGAAATTGTATAATTCCCATAGGAATTATACTCAGATATGTACATGGATATTTAGATAATTGATATTTAGATAATCATACATCTAAGTTCAGTTCAGTTACTCAGTTGTGTCCAACTCTTTGTGAACCCATGGACTGCAGCATGCCAGGCCTCCCTGCTCATCACCAACTCCTAGAGTACAAACTCATGTCCATTGAGTTGGTGATGCCATTCAACCATTTCATTCTCTGTTGTCTCCTTCTCCTCCTGCCTTCAATCTTTCCCAGTATCAGAGTCTTTTCAAATGAGTCAGTTCTTTGCATCATGTGACCAAAGTATTGGAGTTTCAGCTGCAGCATCAGTCCTTCCAATGAATATTCAGGACTGATTTCCTTTAGGGTAGACTGGTTGGATCTTGCAGTCCAAGAGACTCTCAGAGTCTTCTCCAGTATATGCTAAGTAAATGATAATTGTATAGAAATTAGAGTTCAGAGTTGATATAAAGGTTATGTAAGTATGTGCTGTTGATCCTTCAAGTTGCGTAGTTCTCAGACAAGCATCAGAATATAAGCAAAATGTCATTTGGGGATCATAACTGACATTTTTCTGTAAGTGGAGAAGAGTGGGAGAAGTTTTAGAAAGGAAAACCCAAAGCCAGATTTTACTAGTCCCTGAACTACTAGAAAACTCTATGTTCTCCAGAAAACTCAGTGTTCTCTGCTGAGTAATGTATTATTCATGAAGGCTTGAAACACTATTTTGAAGATGCGTCTATGGGTGGTATAAAAGACAAGAGTGGAACAGAACAGATGCAGAAAGATTAGAAAAGAGAATAATGGAAATATTCTAGGGATGAACTGATGCAACTGACTCAGGATGCTGGTAATGACAAAGATGAAACAAATACACTGTTTTCATTAAGCTAAATTCAAAACGTATAACATTTCTTATTTATTTCACATATTTTGGAATATAAAGATAAGATAAAGAATATAAGATATTCCACTTAACATAAAGGAATATAAAAACATCAAAACCAAATGTATTTCTAACATAGTTAACACTCTATATGGTACATGTACTTAATAAAATTATACATTTAAGTTTGGAAAACCATGGAAAATTAGATAGGTCTAATTTTCCAAAGCAAAATTATGCAAGTTAAATTATTGAACAGGAGGGAACAAAGCTTCCAATTTTAAGAGGGAAAGCAGAGTTCCTAGAAATCAGTTAGGTAATCAGTATTCCAGCAAAGAAAGCAAGCTTAGAAGATGTGTGAAATGTCATAATTTGTGACTTAAAGTATTTTGCCTGGCAGCAGAAAGAAGATTTGTAATGCTCATGTTTCCGCAGAAGAAAAAAGGCTAAACTAATTAGATACCAAAAACATGGAAGTAAATAGCAATGTTCCAAAAATCTTGGCAACTTCTATTCCTTACTTTCCATTTCTGTGGAAGTGGATTCAGTTCAGAATGATTTTGCCCTCACATAAGTTCCCAAAACAATTTATCCTTGCTGCTCACCATTCAGTGGTTGTGTGTGTTTTAGGGGGAGCCTAGTAGGTGTGAATCAGAGATGGCAAGCAGATAAATGATTCTCCTTTCTTGCTTGGCTAACTTATCTGATTAGAGGAATTAAATTGATTCAAGATGACTTTTAATAGTCATTTTAATTGTGTTCTACCACTTTTGAAGAAATTAGAGTTCAGAGTTGATATAAAGGTTATGTAAGTATGTGCTGTTGATCCTTCAAGTTGCGTAGTTCTCAGACAAGCATCAGAATATAAGCAAAATGTCATTTGGGGATCATAACTGACATTTTTCTGTAAGTGGAGAAGAGTGGGAGAAGTTTTAGAAAGGAAAACCCAAAGCCAGATTTTACTAGTCCCTGAACTACTAGAAAACTCTATGTTCTCCAGAAAACTCAGTGTTCTCTGCTGAGTAATGTATTATTCATGAAGGCTTGAAACACTATTTTGAAGATGCGTCTATGGGTGGTATAAAAGACAAGAGTGGAACAGAACAGATGCAGAAAGATTAGAAAAGAGAATAATGGAAATATTCTAGGGATGAACTGATGCAACTGACTCAGGATGCTGGTAATGACAAAGATGAAACAAATACACTGTTTTCATTAAGCTAAATTCAAAACGTATAACATTTCTTATTTATTTCACATATTTTGGAATATAAAGATAAGATAAAGAATATAAGATATTCCACTTAACATAAAGGAATATAAAAACATCAAAACCAAATGTATTTCTAACATAGTTAACACTCTATATGGTACATGTACTTAATAAAATTATACATTTAAGTTTGGAAAACCATGGAAAATTAGATAGGTCTAATTTTCCAAAGCAAAATTATGCAAGTTAAATTATTGAACAGGAGGGAACAAAGCTTCCAATTTTAAGAGGGAAAGCAGAGTTCCTAGAAATCAGTTAGGTAATCAGTATTCCAGCAAAGAAAGCAAGCTTAGAAGATGTGTGAAATGTCATAATTTGTGACTTAAAGTATTTTGCCTGGCAGCAGAAAGAAGATTTGTAATGCTCATGTTTCCGCAGAAGAAAAAAGGCTAAACTAATTAGATACCAAAAACATGGAAGTAAATAGCATGTTCCAAAAATCTTGGCAACTTCTATTCCTTACTTTCCATTTCTGTGGAAGTGGATTCAGTTCAGAATGATTTTGCCCTCACATAAGTTCCCAAAACAATTTATCCTTGCTGCTCACCATTCAGTGGTTGTGTGTGTTTTAGGGGGAGCCTAGTAGGTGTGAATCAGAGATGGCAAGCAGATAAATGATTCTCCTTTCTTGCTTGGCTAACTTATCTGATTAGAGGAATTAAATTGATTCAAGATGACTTTTAATAGTCATTTTAATTGTGTTCTACCACTTTTGTTTTTCAAACTAGAATATCGGTCTACAGTAAGAGGATTTGTAACAGCCGTCTGTGTTTCTCTGCTTTCTTAGAAAGATGCACATGAGCGATCAATACACATTAATGAAATGCAACGGTTGAGTGGTGGATTTTTCAGATTCAAATTTCACTGGGAGCAAAGGCAATAAAAAAGTAAAATTTCCTATGTAAGCCTGCCTATGAAGCAGACATGGTAGTATATTATGTAGAAATCTTTCTAAATTCCTGAGGGTCCAAACTTTGGATTGTTTACATGTGATTGCTCTTCCAGTTAATTCTATAGATTTGTATCTTTGCCAATCACTTCACTTTGTTGACAGCTATGCCCTATACAGGGCTTTCCCTGGTAGCTTGGTAAACTGTCCATCTGCGATGCAGGAAACCACCTGCAATGCAGGGGCCATGGGTTTGATCTCTGGATCAGGAAGATCCCCTGGAGAAGGAAATGGCAACCCACTTCTGTATTCTTGCTCAAGAAATCTCATGGATAGAGGAGCCTGGAGAGCTACAGTTCATGGTGTTGCAAGAGTTGGACACAACTTAACAACTAAATTACCACCACCACTACCATGCCTTATTGAAATTTGATTATTTCCACATTTGAATTATAAGATCTTAACAGTTTTTCCCTAATGTCAGGCATGCATTAGAGAAGGAAAATGGCAACCCACTCCAATATTCTTGCCTGGAGAATCCCAGGGACAGAGGAACCTGGTGGGCTGCTGTCTACGGGGTTGCACAGCATCGGATAGAACTGAAGTGACTTAGCAGCAGCAGCAGCAATGTCATGATCTTTAAAAGAGTATCTGGAAAGTAACATGCCTATTTTTTTTCCATATTACTCCCTTAAAAAAGATATCTGAGATCTTTTCAATAAAAAAAATTATTCATCTTTATCTGAAATGTTAATTAGGGCCTATAAAACAGTAGTCCCATATGCTTATAATTTGCTACTTTAAAACATTCATTGATGACAAATTGCCCTTTATTTATGCTGAATGATATTCTTTTTCTTTTGTCCCCTCCCCAATAAATTTAGAAATATGATCATGACCTCTAATATTAAATGCAATTCAACAGCAGAAAGGATGATTCTGATTCTTTTCTTTATTTAGCTTGGTTCAGGATATAAATTCAATGAGCCTCTGTTTCAATTGGCCTTGCTTATTCTCAGTGCAACCTTGAAATAAATTTATTGTTTTTCATTTATATTTAAGGTCAGATGAAAGATAAGTTAGGATCTATAGCACTGGCTGTAACAACCAATAAAACATTTCACTGCAGTCTGGGGAATAAATACTTAGTACTTAATCAGAAACAGTATGGAACACAGTGTCTTTCAGAAGTTACCATTTTATACTAACATATAAGCCCTACATAAGAAAATTAGCTTGTATTCTAATCTGTATGGGCTTCCCTTGTGGCTCAGCTGGTAAAGAATATGCCTGCAATGCAGGAGACCTGGGTTTGATTTCTGAGTTGGAAAGATCCCCTGCAAAAGGGAAAGGCTACCCATTCCAACATTCTGGCCTGGAGAATTTCATGGGCTGTATAGCCCATGAGGTTGCCAAGAGTCAGACACAAATGAGCGACTTTCACTTATCTGTACAGCTAAATTATATGATAAAAGATAATAAAATTACAGTTTAAGAATTCTATTGGTTGGGTTACCTGATATGTTGAAGAATAATGTAAGGGCCAGTATACTTCTTTTCATTTATGTCATGAATATAAATATTTTTAGACCCTAATTGTCTAAAATGAGTGAGGCAAAATCAATGGCTAAATACCTCCCAACCAATGTTATGTTACTATTACTATGTAGCACATCAATCACTTAATAAATAATTCAATTAATTCTCTTAAAGTTTCCAATGTTTGAAGTTATATTTTTTTAACATATGATTTATTTACAAAAAATTCATCAATTTTAGTTGTACAATTTGATACATTTTAACAAATGGATACAATGATATAATTCCTATCAGAGTCATGACATCATATATTTCTTTATTTTCTTGTTTTCATTCTATTTTTTAATTTGGCTGCACCAGGTCATAGTTGTGGCACACAGGATTTTCCTTGGGGCATGTGGGATCTAGCTCCTTCACTAGGGGCCAGACCTGGGCCACCTGAGAACACTGGACTGCCAGGAAAGTCTTGATTTTTGTTAATCCCTCCCAAGCTCCCTTGTACTCTTTTGTAGCAGTTCCTTCTGTTATTTCCTTTCTGGCAACTACTTACCTACTTTATAGCCTTTGAGTGTTAGTGTACATTTCTTAGAATTTCCCATATAAATAGAATCAAGCAGATATAGTCTTTTGTTCCTGACTTCTTTTAATCAGCATAATCCTTTTGAAGTTTATGTGTGTTACTGTGTATTTCATTAGTTTGTTACTTTTTTACCCCTGAGTGTTAGTTCATTGCTTGAATATACATTTTCGTTTAAATGTTGAATAGAAGTGATGACTCTGGACTTTCTTGCCTTGTTCCTGGTTTTAGTGAAGTGAAGATGCTTAGTTGAGTTCCACTCTTTGCAACCCCATGGACTGTAGCTTACCAGGCTCCTCCCTCCGTGAAATTTTCCAGGCAAGAGTACTGGAGTGAGTTGCCATTTCCTTCTCCAGGGGATCTTCCTGACCCAGGGATCGAACCTGGGTCTCCCACGTTGCAGGCAGATGCTTTACCATATAAACCACCAGGGAAGCCCTTCCTGGTCTTAATGTGGGGCTAACTATAGGCCTGTAGATGTCCTTTCTCAGGTTGAGAAAATCTCCTTCTATTTATACTGTACTATTTTCATCATGATTGGATATTGAATTTTAGCAAATATTTTTCATACCGATTGACATGATTATAATGATTTTCTTCTTTGTACTTTTAATGTGGTGAATTACTTTTATTTCCAGATTAAATCCTACTTACATAAGATTTCTTATTCTTTTTTGATACTGCTGGATGCAGTTTGCTAAAATATTTTCATGGATTTTTATGTCTCTGCTTATGAAGTATATTCACCAGATGGTCAACATCAAAATCAGATTGGTTATATTCTTCACAGCCAAAGATGGAGTAGCTCTATACAGTCAACAAAAACAAGACCAGAAGCTGACTGTGGCTCAGATCATACACTCCTTATTACCAAATTCAGACTCAAATTAAAGAAAGTAGGGAAAACCGCTAGACCATTCAGGTATGACCTAAATCAAATCCCTTATGGTTATACAGTGAAAGTGAGAAATAGATTTAAAGGCCTAGATCTAATTGATAGAGTGCCTGATGAACTATGGACTGAGGATGGTGATATTGTACAGGAGACAGGGATCAAGACCATCCCCACGGAAAAGAAATGCAAAAAAGCAAAATGGCTGTCTGAGGAGGTCTTACAAATAGCTATGAAAAGAAGAGAGGTGAAAAGCAAAGGAGAAAAGGAAAGATATAAGCATCTGAATGCAGAGTTCTAAAGAATAGCAAGAAAAAATAAGAAAG